>PVKU01003111.1:0-193324 GCA_004027475.1 Anoura caudifer
GATTTCTCAAAAGAGACCTTATAGGCAAGAAGGGGCTGGAAAGAAGTATTCCAAGTCATGAAAGGCAAGGACCTACATCCAAGATTGCTCTATTCAGCAAAGCTTTCATTTAGAATGGAAGGGAAGATAAAGCGCTTCCCAGATAAGATCAAGTTAAAGGAGTTCATCATCACCGAGCCCTTATTATATGAAATGTTAAAGGGACTTATCTAAGAAAAAGAAGATAAAAAAATATGAATAGTAAAAAGACAGCAAACTCACAGATATTAACAACCACACCTAAAACAAAAGCAAGCTAAGCAAACAGCTAGAACACGAACAGAACCACAGAAATAGAGATCACATGGAGGGTTAGGAACAGGGGAGTGGGAAGAGGAGGGGGGAAGGTACAGAGAATAAGTAGCATGGATGGTAGGTAGAAAATAGACAGGGGGAGGGTAAGAATAGTATGGGAAATGTAGAAGTCAAAGAACTTATGATACATGGACATGAACTAAAGGAGGGGTATGTGGGTGGGAAGGGGTTTGCAGGGTGGAGGCTAATGAAGGAGGGGAATGGGACAACTGTAATAGTATAATCAATAAAATATATTTAAAAAAAGAATTATGCTGAATGAAATAAGCCAAGAAAAACCAGTACATACTACTGATTACATGTATATGTTTCAGAAAATGCAAACTAATCTATATGATAGAAAGCAGATCACTGCTTGCTTGGAAACTGGAGAGGAAGGAGGCAAGAAGAAGGATTATAAAAGGTATGAACAAACTTTGCAGAGTGATGGATAGGCTCATTATTTTGATTGTGGTGATAGTTTCATGAGTATGTATGCATATATGCATATGTCAAAATTTATTAAATTATACTTTTGAGGTTTGTGCATTTATTGTATGTTTGTTACAACTTAATAAAGCTGTTAGAAAAGAATATGGCAAATGATTAAAATCTAATATGATCAAAAGCAAGTTGTTCATATCCCCTAAATCTACATCTTTTGCTACTCCTTCATTTAATGATGCTACTCCCTAATTTATTTATCCAGTGTACTTAACCTGAAAAATCAGAATAGCAAAATATGTTTTCCTGATGACACTGAACATACCTCTGTCTAACTCTGTGACAATCACTGCCCTGTCCATGAGGCCATCATGCCTGTCTGACTCTAAACATATATGAGAGCAGGGATTCAAGTATCTAGAACCAGGTCAGAAAAACAGTAGTACATCACATGAATAAACCACCATCATCTGTTCTAGAAGTCTGTCTTCTGTTTCATGAAGGCAGAGACTCCATATCATTCATTCTACATTCGCAGGGCCCAAATTTTGTAACTATTCATTAAATAAATAAGTGTATATACTATACTAAATGTATATACATACTATATGATAGTTTCATACCTTATCCTGAAACAGAGTTTAAACTGTGACTTATAAGAGTATGCTAAAGTTTTATTATAATCAGAAAGGTCAGTATTTTCAAACACCACAAATTCCCAGAGAAATTGGAGTAATTCTAATAAAATCAGATAGTTTTTAAAAATAGGGAATTGATATTTCCTCTAATGTGTAAGACCATGCATTCAAATTCAGGTAATGTCAATTCATACTATAGTCCTTAACAACCAGCTATAATATTTCTTCAACAGTTAACATAACAGGGAGAATATCCAGCTATCTTACCCAGTCAATGTTTTTCAGCTCTTCCAGATCTGTGTTAGATTCATCGCTCTTTTCCATTTCTTGAATCTTCTTAAGATTCTACCAGTTGAAATAAAAATATTTGGTGTAAAAATTTCATTAAGTTATCTCCTTAAATTAAAATTTCAAATGGATACCTTAAGATAAAGTATAAACAAAAGTGTTACTGAAGGAGGTAGTACAGATAGCAGGTTCAATACAATAACCAATTCTTCAGGGAAACCTTCCCTTCCTCCTTGACTAAGCCAAATTTTCCTGTTATACTATTTTATAGCACCATAAACCTTTCCTCTACAATACTTATCAACACTCATTTTATATTTGTTTGTGCCTTTCCACTACATTTCATGACTCAGATTTCTGTTCTCAGAAGCTAATATAAGCACAGTAACTTTTCTGATGCTCAATATATATATTTAAGTAATTTAATGAATAAATTTTAATATATAAAATGTCTTTTATATATTTCAAATTTATACACATATATTGGAAAATAGTTATCACAATAAGGTTAGTTACACTTCTATCACCTCATCTAATTATCTTATTTTAAATGGTGGGAATATTCAAGATCTATTCTCTTTACAACTTTCAAGTATATAATACAATGTTGTTAACTACAGTCCCCATGCTGTACATTAGATCCCCAGAACTTATTCATCTTATAACTGGAATCTTGTACCCTTTGAAATTACATTAATTCAACACTTGCAATATTTTTAAAAATCTTGATTGGTAAAACATACATTCACATATTATTTATAAATTGGTGTTATATCATTCCTATTCACAATAATTCAACTCTAACATATTTTGCTAAATGTATTTGCTTAATTGTATTTGGCCCAAGTTTAAATGTACTATATGACACTTAGCTTGTTTTTTATATGAAAATAATGAATACTTAATATGAAATATTTCTAAACCATTTATTTTTAGCTTCTCTACATCTCAGATTAACCATCTGCAAAATAAGAATAACAAAACCTGCTTTTTTGTACTTAATAATGCATAGGAGTATTAATACAGAAGGAATAAAATTACTATGACTTGAAGAAAAGGTGGTATAAATAATGCATTATTTCCTCTCTCCCTAGGAAAGAAATTAGGAGGAGAAATGTGTATTTGTTTCAGAATGTTTCCATAATTATTATTTAAACATTTTTTTAAATCCTCACCCAAGGATATGTTTATTGATTTTAGAGAAAGAGGAAGAAAGATAGGGATGGGGGAGGGGAGAGGCAGAGAGGAAAGGAGGAAAAGAGAGAGCAAAAGAGAGAGGGAGAATATCAATGTGAGAGAGAAACAGTGACTGGTTGCCTTCCATATGTTCCTGGGCTGGGGATCAAATCTCCAACCTTCTGGTAGGGGACAAAGCTCCAACCAGCTGAGATACCTGGCCATGATTATAATTATTTTTAAAAGAGAAAAGTCTTGTGACTATGAAATAAGATACTTGCCACTCATGAGTCATGGCCTAAGTTTCCTCTTTGGGCCTCCTGTGCCCCACCTTTAAAAGGAAGATACCACCATCTACCTTACAATGTTGTATTTAAAATATAATCAGTCAAACATAGCAGAACCTTGCATGTACAGCCTGTGGGGAAAAGGAACTCCCATAACATGCATATCATATTCTACCCTGTACTGTCCCAGCCCCATCTCTTTGCCTTCCAGAGCCTTGCTCTTTTCCACTGGCCTTGACTGCTGCTCTTGGCTGTAGCAGGATGCTAAGGGCAGCTAACAAGTGCTAAGCCTTTAGGTAACCACCATTTAACCCCAACCATAACCCATGTTACTGGAGAAATTAAAGCACATAAATACTAACTAACATATCTGAAGTCTCCTCAAAGGCAAGTGATGGAATGAAAGTAAAGCAGGTGGATACAAAGGTCTCAGGCATGAGGTAAGATGTGTGGAAGGGACTCCAGACAACGAAAATGGTCCTATTTGGAACATAAGTGTCCTGATGCTGCCCCCAGTGACTTAGATAATTCTTAGGAAAGCAGCTAAATAAAGTTCTACTTTATTTTTGCTAAAATACATATGTATGAATTGATAAATTACACAAGGAAAAAGAATAGAATTTATGTCTTGTAACTGATTTGCAAGATAATGGGTACCTAACATCTGGTGTGATATTATGTCAAAATCTCAGTAATAATCATTATGACATTATTACGAAATTAGGACTCTCAGTGTTCTATTTTTAAAGATGTACCAGATGTACTGGTATATACAATATTTCTGATCTCTATTTTTTCCTAGGGATTATTAGTTATCTTTTAATAAATCACTGATGATTTAAAACCATAGTTTTTGACCCAAGTCCACAACCTTAAAGAAGTATCAAAATCAGAACTGAGCAGCAGACCAAAAGGGAGAGGCATATGTTTATTGTGTTCCTAGATGACTGTAACCAAGGCTCCATCCCCCAAAGAATTAAAGAATACATTATTCTATTGACTAGAAGAGTCTTAATTCTGATTTTTTTAAAACAATTAAAATGGTGAAAGAAAAGACTTGTAGGAGGTGAACTGACTCTGGACACCCTAAGACACTATCAGGCTGCGACATCCATCAGCAGCAGCACTCTCCCTTCCCCCATCAAAACCAAAATGAAAGCTGAGAAAAAGTACCTTATCTCTATTTCCTCACACTCTAGCTTTAGGGCATTTGCACTGGCTGCTCTCCCTCCCTACAATGCTTTACCCAAATATCCACATAGCTAATTCCCACACACCCTCATTCTTACTCAAATGCCACCTTCTCAATGTGCCCTACCCTGACCATCCTATATAAATGCCAAGCCTCATGCCCTGGACTTTTTCCAGAGAGACCTCATATAAAGCAGATTATTTTAGCTACAGAAGAAACTGAACATATCATGGTGATTTTCAACATAAAGTGACTTTAACTTCATCTTTGTACACAGAAGTTCAGAAATCAACTATTTTCCCAAACACCCTGGTTTTTTTTTCTGTGAGCATGTCTTTCCACCCAGCTATTCCACAAGTTCTCTTATCATATTTTCTGTTATAAATATTCTCAAATTCCAAACTCTGTAATCCTGGGATGATTCAATAATGACCAGATAACTATAACAATCCCAGGGAAGCCATTTTTCTCTCTTGAATTTCCACACAGCTCTTTTTCTATGTGTAAGATACAGAGGTTGAACATGAATCTAACTCATTATTACAGCTCAGCCTCAGCACAAGGATCCCACATCGTGAGAATACTCACCAGATTTCACTAGCTGCTAATGGAAATCATCACAAAAGAGCATTCAAGAAGGGACAGCTGAGTATATTGGACTCCAGACCCTCCACACATTCTCCTTCTCTCTGTCTGCAGCTCCACTTTTGCACCCACCCCCCTTTAATATGTTGTACATCTGTTATCTTCTTTGAACAAAATGTTCCACCACTTAAAATCATTGCTTTGAAAGATGAAGTATAATGCCTTAGAAGCTGCATCCTAACTTAAAACCACTACATTTAAATTAGAATTTTCCACAGAAAAAACTGTATCGATGAAGAGAAATGCAAAGGAATCTGTTTATCAAAACAAGTCAAGTTAAAGGGTAGTATTTAACAGATCAAAACTCTTGATCTCTTATTTCTAAGAAACAAAAAATGTGATCACGGGACTCCACTTACATCGTACTCAAAATGTTATAATCAAAATGCTTTGCGTGAAGATCATGTAAGTGTAAAATTGTCATCTCATAATAAGAAAATTATAAACTAAAACTATGAGAAAAATGTGCTCTTATGACTTAAAAAACATTGCGAAGAGGTATGAAATTATTACACATTTCTAAGGAGAGTATCAATTAGTAAATTTCTATGGAGGAGAATTTCATAGTATTTTATGAAAATTATAAATGCACATTTTATTAAACAAAGCAATTCTACTTTTAGGAATCTGTCCTACATATATGATTACATCTATGATAGATAAATTACAAACTATATATGGCAACATTTTTTGTAATAGCAAAATACTGGAAATGACTTAATGGTTGTCAATAGAATGCTGACTTAATCAATTACAGTATGTCCACATAACAAAATATTATGAAGATATAATAAATGATCTCCAAGACATAGGAAGGTTTTGCAGAGCACAAACGAAATGAAAAATAATGATGTTTTTGTTATACATAAACTATCTCCATAAGGACAAAGAAGAAATTAACACTATTTATTGCCTGTGGGAAAGGAACTGTGTAGCTAGGAGACAGAAACAGAAGGTACTTCTGGAGTATGAACCATGTAAATTTTTTATTTGTTAAAGTAAGTCAATTAAATTGGGGGCTTCCGAAGATGGTGGTATAGGTAAATGAGGTACTCTCTTCCTCCCATAATCACATCAAAATTACAACTAAACTATAGAACAACCATCATGTAGACCCTCCTGAAATCTGGCTGAACAGAAGTCCTATAGCTAAGAATATAAAGAAGTCACACAGAGACTGGTATGAGGGGTGGAGACGCCTCATGGAATGAGCTGGTCCCACACCCACACGAGATGGTTAAAAATCAAAAGGGATATCTTGGCTGCAGAGGTGCGCCCTGAGGAGCAAATTGTCTCAACCCCATACAAGGCACCCCAATCCAGGGTGCCACGGCAGAAATAGAGGTCCTTAAACTTCTGGTTATGAAAACCAGCAGAGATTGTGGCTAAGTGGGATGAAGGTCTTCTGGAATCCCAAGTGCTCCTCTTAAAGGTCCAGGGTACAAACTTACTCAGACTCACTCATTCTAAACTCCAGCACTGGGGAAAGCTCAAAAGCCACCAGGGACATAAATGGAATAACTGAATTATCTGGTTTTGAGGCAAGTATTAGAGGGGCAACTTTCTCTCAGATAGAAGGGCTGACCCTCCCACAGAGAGCCAGCAGGCAGGCCCCATGTCTGAATCTCCATCAACCTCACTAACACTGGTCACCTCACCTTGCTGATTCCTGAGACCTCACCTGAATTTGGGCTCATCTTAATGCTTATCCAGTGGCTTTCCAATACAAAAAGCTTATCTCAGCTCATGCTGTGGACTTTCCTAATCTATCAAAGATTTACAAACCCCAAACAAGCAGCATCTGGCCTTGGAATGCCCTATTGCTAAGTGACCCTAGGCCTGGCACTAGTGGCAGCTGGTTAGCAGCTTGGCCTCTCCTGGGCACCTCTAGCCAGTACAAGTAGCAGCAATCTGCAGATTGCTCTGTAGCTTATGCCAGGTGGCACAGGTAGGGCACAGGCAGTGGCTGATCTAGAACTGCACCTCAAGGGAGATGCCAGCTTCAGACCATACTGGAATACCACCCAATTAGCTCCACAAGTGGAACACTCATGGGGTGAATACACTGGGCACCAGAGCCCTGCTGAAGTGAGTCCCCAGCACCTCAATAGTCAGTCCTTACCACAGCTCTGTCTAGGGGTACACCCTCCCCTTGACATGCCAACAGTAATCAAGGCTCAAATATAAAAGGAGGGTATACAGAGCCCACATAGGGGGTGCACCTCAAGTTCCCAGTTCAGTTGATCGAGGAGGCTGTGCCACCAGACCCTGTTAAGACACCTATTACCAAGGACCACTCTACAAAGCCCAGGAGGTGCAGCAGCTTTACCTAATACATATAAAGAAACACTGGGAAGCAGCCTAAATGAGAAGACAAAGAAAATGTCCCAAATGAAAGAACAGAACAATACTCCAGGAAAAGAACTAAACAAAATGGAGAAAAGCAATCTACCAGATTCACAGTTCAAAACAGTGGTTAGAAAAGATGCTCAGTGAACTTGGGAGAAGCATAGATGAACTTAGTGAGAATATTAAACAAAGTGATAGGAAACATAAAAATGGAGATAGGAAACATAAAAAAGAACCAGTCATAAATGAAGAATATACTAACTGAAATGAAGAATAATTTACAGGGAATCCACATTAGAATAGATGAAGTCAAGAATGAAATCAGAAATTTGGAAGAGGAGGATGCAGAAAACACCCAATCAGAACAGAAAAAATACAAAACAAAACAAAAAAACACTCCCAAAATGAGGATATTATAAAGAGCTCCTGGGACAACTTCAAGTGTACAAACATGCACATCATGGGGGTGCCAGGAGGAGACAAGAAAGAACAAGAAATTGAAACCAGTGTAAAACAATAATGATGGGAAACTTCCCTAATCTGATGAAGGAAATAGATATACAAGTCCAGGAAGCACAGAGTCCCAAACAAGGTGAACCCAGGGGGGTCCACACCAAGACACATCATAATTCAAATGCCAAAGGTTAAATACAAAGAGAAAATCTTAAATACATCAAGAGAAAAGCAGTTAGCTATCTACAAGGGAGCTTCTATAAGAATGTCAGCTGATTTCTCAATAGGAACTTTGCAAACTAGAAGGTATTGGCAAGAAATATTCAGTGTGACAAAAAGCAAGGACCTGACAACAAAGATTATTCTCAAAGATTACCCAGCAAAGCTACCATTTACAATCAAAGGATAGATAAAGAGTTTCCAGACAAGAAGCTAAAGGAGTTCATAACCATCAAACAAGTATTAAAGAAATGTTAAAGGGAAGAAGAAGAAAAAGAAGATGAAGAAGAGAAAGAGGAGGATGGAAGAGATTAAAGGAAGACGATAAAGAAGAGGAAGAAAAGGAGAGGATGAAGAGGAGGGAGAAGTAGAAGAGGAAGAAAAAAGAAAGAAGAAAAAGGATAAAAATATGAATAATAAATGGCAACAAATATATACCTATCAACAATTACTTTAAATGCAAATGGATTAAATGTTCCAATCAAAAGATATATGGTGGCTGAATAATAAAACAAGACCCTTACATATGTTGTCTACAAGAGACTTCAGTTCAAAAGACACACACAAACTGAA
Organism: Anoura caudifer; assembly: GCA_004027475.1. NCBI lineage: Eukaryota > Metazoa > Chordata > Mammalia > Chiroptera > Phyllostomidae > Anoura > Anoura caudifer. The sequence goes on from PVKU01003111.1 coordinate 8,598, forward strand.
AATAAAGGGTTAAGAAAATAGATTTTATGAAAATGGAAACAAAAAATAGTTGGGGTAGCACCCTGGCTAGTGTGGCTTGGTTGGTAGGAACATCATCCCTTGCACTAAAATGTCAAGGGTTCAATTTCTGGTCAGGGTACATACCTACTATGTTGCCTATTCGGTCCCCTTAACGGGAGACTCAAATGTTGGAAAAATTTTAGTTTCAGGTAATAGCTAATAAGCTTAGTAATCAATGTGTGTATAAAGCTACTGTTTCAGGAACTGAAAGTATGACCCACCTTGACTCCAGGAGACCATAAGCAGTTCCACCTTTGTGCCTCAGGACTGCAAGCAATCAAGATGGTATCTGAACCATTGTACTCCAGGGTGGGATACCCACCACCCAGGACACATATAAAAACCAGCATCCAGGACACAGATGAAACAATGATGCAGGTTTTTATCTGATTAACTTTTCCCTGAATTCAAACACCTTACCTACGCTTCTCTTCTTCTTATAAAAAGGGTTGGTTTAAAATGGAATTTAAGGTGGCCTGTTAGGGTGCAAATCTGCCATCTTTTCAGATCATCAACCATCTGAATAAAGCACCCATAAAGATTTAATCCCTGTATCTGCTTATTGGGTCTGGTAGATGACAGGCAGAATGAACATCAGCTTTTCCAGTTTCACCCTGATGGGTGTGAGTGGGAGGCAACTGTTCCGTTTTTCTCTTTTACATCACTGTTTCTCTCTCTCTCTCTCTCTCTCTCTCTCAAATCAATAAATGTATCCATGGGTGAAGGTTAAAAAAAAGTTAGGGTAGGTAGCAATACTATTTCAGACACAATAGACTAAAACAAAGTCTATAAAAAAAGACAACGAACAACCTGGCAATTCCACTTCTGGGCATTTATCCAAAGAAATCCAAAACACAAAAAGACATATGCATCCATACGTTCACTGCAGCATTATTTATAATAGGTGAGATACGGAAGCAACCTCAGTGTTCATCAATAGATGAAGTGGTGCACATATACAATGGAATATGAATCAACCATTAAAAAAAAATCTTGCTATCTGTAACAACATGGATGGACCTAGAGGATGTTGTTGCTGAGTGAAATAAGTCCAAGAGAGAGAAAGGCAAATACCATGTTATTTCACTTATACATATGTGTAATCTAAAAAACAAAATAAATAAACAGAACAGGAACAGAATCATAAATAAAGAGAACATTTTGACAGTTGCCAGAGGGAAGAGTGGTTAGGGAGCTGGGTGAAAAATGTACAGATTAAAAGTACAAATTAGTAGTCACAGAATAGTCATGGAGATGAAAGTATAGCATAGGGAATATAGTCAATAATGTTGTAATAACTATGTATGGTGTCAGATGGGGACTAGATTTATTAAGGTGATCACTTCCTAAGTTATATAAATCACTGGGTTGTACACCTGAAACAAACCTAATATCATATATTAACTGTAATTAAAAAAATTTTAAAAAGTTACAGGACTCAAAAAGGTAGAAGAGTTCTGACAGACTCTTTTAGGTAAAACAGTCTTCTGAAACATTGTAACAGGGAGCGTAGTCAAGAAAGCACAGGTGCCTAGGGCAGAAAAGGTAATTTAATTATTGCTGATTAGTATTCTGCACATTTACTAATCTTCACATAATAATAAATAAAAAAGAAAAGCACAGACATCGACAAGGACCCTGAAAAATTATCAACAATAGATGGTCTGATTAAAATAAACAAATGGCAACCTTACAAAAAGACATCTGATCATACTTCCTTTCTTTCAAAAAAGGTATGTTCACCAATTGGAGGAATATATATCCAGTTTAGCTTTGGGGAAAAATTTCTAGCTAACTTAAATGTCACAGATTTATTACTGTAGGTGATGGGAGCAGGCAAGAGAGGAGAAATATGAAGAGGAGAAATATGAAGAACTGCAATTAAAATGCAGTTCAACATGTGAATGTCTTGTAGCTTCATCTTTGTGTTTTCAAGCAAAAGACAGTCTGAAGCCACATCACAAGGAGATGTCTTAATATGAGTCCATGTGTCTACTGGCAATGGCACTGTGATACAGATAAATTTGTTTATTGGCTGATAAGAGATTGTGAGTGGGGAACATTTTATTTTTTCAGCCAATTGCAGGTTATAAAATATAGTTAATTTGCTTGGGAAAAAAACCCCAAAATTTCATAAAAGCCTCCTCAATCGCAAAAACATTGTTCTTCCTACTAAAAGAAAATACTCTCTCAATAGGTAATATTTCATTTTATATTATTATGTATAATACTCTATTTGAAGTAAAGTATTTTAGCAACAGTTTTACTAAATAAAAACTGAACTCAAGGATTTCATCAAGGAACTATGATTATTGCACAGTACTAACTGAAATAAAATATGTAATTCAGAGGGACTTCCCTGCCAAGATGGAGGCATAGGTAGATATACTCTGTCTCCTCGCACAACCAAAAGAAGGATAACAACAAATTTAAAAACAAAAAACAACCACAACTGCCAGAAAATTGAACTATATGGAGGTCCAAAAGAAGAAACATTCATTCAGACCAGTAAGAGGGGTGGCAGTGGGCAGCTGGGTCAAAGAGAATACACAGCAAGGCAGTGGCTAGAGGACCAAGTGAGCAAGGCATCACCTGGCGGACAGGGTGGTCCCACCTTTGCGTATGGATAAACAGGGAGAAACAACTGGGGAGCAAGACAGACCACACAACCCAGGCTTCCAGTGCAGGGAAATAAAGCTCAAAACCTCTGGCTGTAAAAACCTGTGGGAATGGCAGCAGCAGGTGAAACTCCCAGCCTCACTAGAGAGTTTGTTGGAAAGACCCACAGAGTCCTAAAACATACACCTGGGAATCAGCACTAGAGGGAACCAAATTGCTTTTGGGAAGTGGGGGAAGTGACTGAAAGCTGGCCCAGAGATGAGCAAACAGCAATGTTACCTATCAGATCCCTCCCCCACATACAGTGCCAAAACGCAGTGATGTGCATTGTCCCACCCTGGCAAAAACCTAAGGCTCTGCCCCTTACAACATAACAGGCATGACAAGACAAAAAAAAAAAAATATATGGCTCAAATGAAAGAACAGATAAAAGCTCCAAAAATATAACTCAGTGATGAAGAGATACTCAATGTATCAGATGCAGAGTTCAAAATACTGGTAATCAGGACGCTCACAGAAATGGATAAGTATTGTTGCAAAATAGAGGAAAAAGGGAAGGCTATGCAAAGTGAAATATACAGGGAACCAACAGTGAAGGGAAGGAAACGAGGACTCAAATCAACAATTTGGAGCGGCGGAAGAAATAAACATTCAACCACAACAGAATGAAGAAACAAGAATTTAAAAAAAAAAAAAGAGAGAGGCTTAGGAACCTCTGGAACAATTTTAAATGTTCCAACATCCTAATCATAGGGGTGTCAGAGGGAGAAGAGGAAGAGCAAGAAATGGAAAACTTATTTGAAAAAACAATGAAGGAGAACTTCCCCAATCTGGCAAAGGAAATAGACTTCCAGGAAGTCCAGGAAGCTCAGGAGTACCAAAGAAGTTGAGCCCAAGCAGGAAAACACCAAGGCACATCATAATTAAGTTACCCATGATTAAAGATAAGGAGAGAATCTTAAAAGCAGCAAGAGAAAAGAAGACAGTTCCCTACAAAGCAGTTCTTACAACACTATCAGCTAATTTCCTAAGAGAAAACTTACAGGCAAGAAGTAGCTGGAAAGAAGTATTCCAAGTCATGAAAGGCAAGGACCTACATCCAAGATTACTCTATCCAGCAAAGCTATCATTTATAATGGAAGGGCAGATAAAATGCTTCCCAGATAAGGTCAAGTTAAAGGAGTTCATCATTACCAAGCCCTTATTATATGAAATGTTATAAGGACTTACCCAAGAAAAAGAAATAAAAAATATGAACACTAAATGACAAACGCACAACTATCAACAACTGAGCCTAAAAAACAAATACAAAAACCAAGCAAACAACCAAAACAGAACAGAATCACAGAAATGGAGATTACATAGAGGGTTAACATTGGGGAGGGGGATGGGGGCCAATGGGGGAAAAGGTACAGGGAATAAGAAGCATAATTGGTAGGCATAAAATATGCGGGGGGCGGTGCTTAAGAATAGTATAGGAAATGTAGAAGCCAAAGAACTTATATGTATGACCCATGGACATGAACTAAGGGGGATAAATGCGGGTGGGAGGGGGGATGCAGGGCAGAGGGGGACAAAGGGGAGAAAAATATGGGACAACTGTAATAGCATAATCAATAAAGTACACTTAGAAAAACAAAATACAACTCTAGAAACAAAATGTGGTATTTATTAGGTTAAAAAAAGAAATCCATCTAACTAATGATTGGCCCTAGTGTTGTAAGCGGAGGAAGCAGCAAGGGAAACATGCCTAAAAAGACCACAAGAAATTCTGTTGTAGATCCCTAATTCTATGACAGGCTTGGCAATATAAATATGATCCTTGTCCTGAAGTCACAATCTAGTGAGAAATAGATGTAAACAATGATTACAATACACTGTGGTAAGTGATGGAGGCCAGAGTAGAATGCTCTACAAATGAACACAGAAAAGAAAGAGATTAACCATAATCAGAAAAAAAAATTTTTCAGTAGAATAGACGTTTGAGTTAGGTCTGCAGAATAAGTAGGGGTTTTCTAAGTGGGAGAAGAGAGAAAAGAGACATTTGAGTAATTGCAGAGGCCTTAGGAGATCAGGGACTGGAGGAAGGGTAGTAGAAAAGGCATTATATGGTGGGAAACAGTGGATGAAAGGCCCAGAGAGGCCAGATTGTGGCCCAGTTGCATGTGGTTCCCTATGTAATACTAAGGGGTTTACACTTTCCCCTTGTAAGTATCAATAAGCCAATATCTTTACCCAGAGGTATAATACTATAGCATAGATTGTATGTGAAAAGGAAAATAAGCTAGGGGCTTTGTCACAGCCCAGGCAAGAGATGCTCGACCACTGCATAAGAAAGACACAGACAGGGAGAATCTGCCCTCTGTAGACAGTCAGCAGTGTCTCCAGAATAGAATCCCCAGAAAGGAGGACACAGATTCAAATTTGGTGGTAATATATCAGATCTACAATGTCTGAACCACAGATTCTCCAATTCATTCAACACCGATCAAATATTTACAGAGGCCCTATTACAATGGGATATAGCAGTAAATTAGAGAGAAAAGGTCTCTGCCCTCAATGAGATTAGATTCTAGTACAAGATATCAATGAGTAAGAAAAGTGACCAACAGGACAACTACAGACTAATGGCAGCTAGGAAAGAAATAAGTAGGGTAACATGATTTTAAAGAAAAAGGCTGTTTGTGATAAATATATAAAGGTGTTTAGTGGAGGGATGAGATGTCCTTTCAGCTGAAGTCTGAAGAAAGCAAATGGAAAACTATAATTAAAAGGAGAATGAAGACAATTTATAATAGGAATTTAAGATGTCAACAAGAATCTAATTAAGCACCACAGGTAAAGTCACACTTGAAAAGCGATCAGAGAGCATAATAATCAGATAATCAGAAATGACAATCCACACCTGTAGAGCCTGTCTCTGAAGAAATCCAAGATGGCTTAACTATATTAGACATCTTATCCCTCAAAGATCAGAATGTCTGGAATATTCTACCTTAGTTGTGGGGTTGTGTATATGTACAACGCAAGAAAGGGAAAGGGATGAGAAAACTTTCATCACTTTTGAGTATAGGATCAGAATAAGCATTTCAAAAGAGTGGATATTTGAGTTAGGTCTTGAGAATAAGTAGGCATTTTCTAAATGAGAGAAAAGAGGGAAAAGACATTTTTGAAATTATGAAATATGAATTGTGAAAAGACAAAACAAATTTTAAATTTAAAAATCTATTTCATGTGCCTTCTAATATTGAATTCTTATTGCAATTATATGAGCATGTAATGTTTCATAATGCTCAACTGTATTTATTGTTCATTCATTTATGATTAATATTACTGCATTAGAAATTTCTTCTTTACAGAGATTTTTACCATTAGATTTTTAAAATACAGAACTTTTAATTCATACTGACGTCAAAATAGTACTAATGTCAACATAGTACTAGTGTTACAGCTCAATACTGACATTGAATTGCTTTCCTATAAAAAATCCATTTCAAATTTACAATATAAAATATAGTAACTTCATAGCAAATTTTATTAGGCATGCAGTTAAAATGTTTATCTGTATACACTTTGCCTATACAAGACTGGTACAAAAATAAGGAAAAGCTTGTTGGACAGGACAAAGATTTAGTTACATATAGGCTATACTTTCTGTAGGCAATTTTGTAACTACAAGGAACCTTAGCATGTTTAATTGTCCCCCTTATATTTTTTTAAAGACAAGTGAACAGAAATTTGACAAAAGAAATCTAGCAAAGGCTATTTAACTGACATGAATAATGAGTGGGAGAATATGATTTATCAACAATAAAGGGGTTTTTCAATATAACCAGTGTTAATAAAATATTTTAAATATAAAATAAATTAAAAAATGAGTTATTTGCTTAAAAAAGGATTCTTCTTTCAAAAGAAAGATACTTTTTCAACAATGCACTTCTCTGATATCTCAAGTATTTTCTACTGTAGTACATATAGTTATACTGTGCAGAAATGTATTTACTGGAGAATTGAGGTGGAGGGACAAGCACACTAGACAATCTCAAGATGGAGGCAATAATCGTTGGAACATATAGGAACATATTGGAATAAAATCAACTCACTTCCCAGTCTTAAAATTATTTTACCTCAGTATTTTACATTTCTATGACACACTTGTCCTTTCCCATTTCAGATCTCCATGTTATTTCATACTGAAACTTAACATAACTTCCCTCCTTCTATCCCATTCCTTCTTATGTGCATGTGTGAGACACAGACACACAAGTGCACACACATTCACTTGTAAACCTTCTTCTTCCCCCAACTCCAAATTTTATTCTCTGAGGCTCACACATACTTCCTTCCAATCCTGCTGAGAAGCCTACAGCAGAGTAAGAGTCACAGGACTGTTCATGAGGTTAAATGCAGTATGCAACAAGGGCCACTTCAGAGCTGTAGCAATATAATGCAAGACAGCAGCAGGTATTAAAAGTATGATGAACTGATAATTAATTTCACTTAACAATAACAAAACTACCTAGACAGCAACAAATTAAAGAATAATACCAATAATATAATGTCTTTTTTTCTAATAAAACCATTTACATTTGAAATTCTCAAGCTAAATTCTCCACTCTGCATCCCACATGCTCACTAGCCACACTTGCTGGCAGGGTCTGGGCTATGGTGGGGCACTGGCAGCGGAGCGGAGGCTGTCTCTTCTTTCATACAACCTGATGCACACTAAATGGATTGCTCAGATAGTCCCTCCATCTATACTTACATGCAAGGATATCAAATTGCTTATGAGACACTATAATATATATTTACTTTCAAGGATATCAAGTTACCTTTGAGCCACAGTTAACAGCAGCCCTATCTAAATCTTCTCTATCATTGGGAGAATAACCTTAAAGGATCTGAAGCATTGTTTAAGAAGGAAATCATCACATAGTGAAAAGAGATTAGGATGAAAGTGAACCTGCTTTCTAAACAGATGATGAACTACACAGCCTTGTGCTTGGTAATATAGCCAGGCCTGGTAAATGTAATTACCACTTTATAGAACAAGTATTAATACTCACAAATATATCATAGATTTTATATTTTAATAAATTGCCAATTGAACATATAAGAAATCTAATATAATTACTTTTTTCTATTGACTTGGGAACATTATCATCATACTAAGATTTCACTCTAATTTTATACACATAAACATACACAGTACTTTGAAACATCACTGATAATCAGAATAACTTGTTGATTTAGAGGTTATTACTTTGAAAGTTCCAAGTGATATACACCAACTTACAGGTATAGAAGACAGTCTGATTCTTAAATTGTATAAAGTATTTTGAGATCTTCAGTAAAAATACCAAATTAATGCAGAATTTTATTAGTAGAATGAATTTACTACTCTTAAGGAAAGGTTAAAATGACTAACATACATATATAAAAATATTCTGTAATTGTAAGAAAGCTGCATGCATCAGAGGAAAAGGAAATCCATTTAAACCCTCTAAGACTGTATTGCTAAAACCTCAGTGTTGAAATTAAATTTATATAGCATAAAATCTCTAATTAAATGATACAGAATGTTCTTAAGTGTCAGGATTTCCACCTATTTTCCTGCTTGCCTTCTCAAGACAGATTATTAAATGAATTCTATGTATAAAAAATGGCAAGAATAGAATATTCAAAGATCGCAGGTATACCCCTGAAAAGTTCTCATAATTACTAGTAATATTGCCCAAAATGTTTCTAATTGTCAGAAATGCTTTCAAAACTGACTTCTTTCCAACAGAATGCCTGAGGAACACATATAGTATATATATTTTGTTCAGCAATCATGTCTAGAGTATTTCCTACATGCACATCCTGCACTTACAGTCATTAACATAAGATCATTTAAAACACATTCAGTTATCTCAAGAAGCATCTGGTCCAATTGTAGAGAAAAAATTACAAATACATGAGCAAATAACTACTGTGGAGTATGAGAAGTGTAAGATTGAAGGATGTGTAAGACATACAGGTTGTAGAGGGCATAAAGCTTAGAGCTGGAAAGAGGTCATGAATATTTCACATGGAGATAAAATGTAAGCAGGGTTTAAATGGATAAATAGGAATTCACCAACAGACAAGGGGAGAAAGAATTTCCATGCAGAAAGAAAAGAACATGCAAGGGTCACGTTCTTAATCATACATAATAATATGTATCATAATCACATGATGTATTCAGAAAGCATAAGTAATTTGATCAGATAGTTTAAAATGCAGAGAAGATAGTGTTGAAAAGAAGAATAAAAACACAAGCAGATGAAATAACATGAAGGGCCTGTGTGGAATACAATGGAGTTTTAATATAAGTGATGAGGAGCCATATTAATCAGGGAAACATCATGGCTCTGGTGACTTGCTGGATGGTTAGTGATCAGGGAGGATAAGCCAAACTGAAAGTGATAATTGAGCCTTTACTCACTTACTGGAAAAATGCAAGCAAGAGGCCAAAAAGATGTTTTGTTCCCTTTGTTCCATTTTTTTCCCTAGGGAACAGCATGGAGTAAGGGTCAGGTGACATGTAATACAGGTGGGGGAAATCTTTCTCCTGCTGAGGAGTACTGCAAAAAAGCCTCTGCCATCTTATGGTCCTGAGAGGGCCAATGGGAGGGAAAGAGGAAAGTGCTGAGTCAAAGAGGAAAGTGTCTCAGCCAATGGTCTTTCGGTGGAGTCACCTGGGCTAGGAATACAGCTGTGCAAATGAACATGGCAGACCCAGTGGGGTGCTCTGAGTCCTTGCAACCCCCTGCAGGATACCAGAGTGCAGTACACTGGCTGGGCACCAAGTCCCATGTGGGAAGGGCAGCTTTCCCTCTGAGGTCTGCTAAGAAAAGCCAGTGTATGGTCAAGCCTGAAAGATCACACAGAGGTTTGGGCCTGGAGCTGAATTCCTCAGATCAGATCTGTGATCTACAAGAATCATTTACTGACAATGTAAAAGATGAACTGGATGAAGAGGATTTACAGTGATGAGGGGACAAGCAGGAGGATAGTGTAATAATCTCATTGGACATGGGCACATGAACTCCTGATAAAGTGACTGATTCTAGTCTATGTAGGAAAGGAAGTGAATACAGGAAAGGCTGATAAGCTGGAAGAAAATGGGGGAGGCAAGAACTGGAAGACTAGGTCAGGTGGCATGAAGGAAAAAGCTGAAAGGGCAGGGATGACAGAACAGGGTACAAGAGCCTGTGTATGATTTCCAAGGTGGGGTTATTCCTTGCACAAACCAAAAGAAGGGTAACAACCAATTTAAAAACAGAGAACAACAGAACTGACAGAAAAACATTTGCATGGAAGTCCAACAACAAAGGAGTTAAAGAAACGTTCATCCAGATGGAGCGTCGAGACAGAAAAATATGGCCCAAATGAAAGAAAAGATCAAAACTCCAGAAAAGAGCTAAGCAATGAGGAGACAGACAACCTGTCTGATACAGAGTTCAAAACACTTGTAATCGGGATGCTCACAGAATTGACTGAAGTCCGTCAAAACATGAAGGAAGAAGTGAAGGCTATACAAAGTGAAATAAAGGAAAATATACAGGGAACCAACAGTGAGGGGAAGGAAACTGGGACTCAAATCAGTGATTTGTAATAAAAGGAAGAAATAAGCAACCAACTGGAACAGAATGAAAAAAACAAGAAAGCAAAAAAATGAGAAGAGGCTTAGGAACCTACGGGGCAACTTTAAACGTTCCAACATCCGAATGATGGGAATGCTGAAAGGAGAAGAGAGGAACAAGAAATTGAAAAATTTATTTGAACAAATAATGAAGGAAAACTTCCCCAATCTGGTGAAGGAAAGAGACTTCCAGGAAGTCCAGGAAGCTCGGAGAATCCCAAGAAATTGGACGCAAGGAGGAGCACACCAAGACACATCATAATCAAGTTACCCAAGATTAATGATAAGGAGAGGATCTTAAAAGCAGCAAGAGGAAAGGAGACAGTTACCTACAAAGGAGTTCCCATAAGAACTATCAGCTGATTTCACAAAAGAAACCTTGGCAGACAAGGAGGGGCTGGAAAGAAGTATTTGAAGTCATGAAAGGCAAGGACCTACATCCATGATTACTCTATCCAGCAAAGCTATCATTTAGAATGGAAGGACAGATCAAGTGCTTCCCAGATAAGGTCAAGTTAAAGAAGATCATCATCACCAAGCCCTTATTATATGAAATGTTAAAAGAACTTAGCTAAGAAACAGAAGATTGAAAACTATAAACAGTAAAAAGAGAACAAACTCACAACTATCAACAACTGAACCTAAAAAACAAAAACTAAGTAAACAGGACTTCCGGCCAAGATGGAGGCGTAGGTGGACATACTGCATCTCCTCGCACAACCAAAATTAAGGACAACAAAGATTTAGGAACAAGAAAACATCCAGAACTGATAGAAAACTGAAGTGCACAGAAGTCCGACAACCATTCATCCAGACCAGTAAGAGGGGTGGAGCTGCGGCAGGAAAAACTGGAGGTTGGAGGACCTGGGCACGCAGGCAGTAGCTGGCAGATCCAAGGCATACAGGTAGTGGCTAGCAGACCCTGGGCACCAGGTGGCAACGGGCAGACCCAGTGTGGCTGCGGAAGGTGGCTGGCTGACCAGGCAGTCCCGTATTTGCATGCAGATAATCCAGGCAAAAACAGGGAGCGAGACATGCCTTGCAACCCAGGGCCCCAGCACCAGGAAATAAAACTTAAAAACACTGATTGAAAACACTTGTGGGGGTTGAGGTGCCAGTTCCCAGCCTCACAGGAGAGTTCTTTGGGGAGACCCACAGGGTCCTAGAATGTACACAAGCCCACCCACATGGAAATCAGTACCAGAAGGTCACAATTTGCTTGGGGGAAGCGGCAGAAGGGACTGGAATCCAAGAGAAAACAGAGCAAGCACCATTGTTCCCTCTCAGACCCCGAACCCCCATACAACATCACAACCCAGCTACTGGGCTGCCCCACACTGTGGAACACCTAAGGCTCTGCTCCTCACTATATAACAGCTGCCACCAGACCAAAAAAAAAAAAAAAAAACAAACCACACCCCAGAAATGGCTGAAACAGGAGAACAGATCAAAGCCCCAGAGCCAATTCATCTAAGTGACCAAGAGATAGCCAACCTATCAGATGCACAGTTCAAAGCACTAGTGATCAGAATACTCACAGAATTGGTTGATTTTGGTGGCAAATTAGATGAACAAATGAAGGCTACAATAAGTGAAATGAAGGAAAATGCACAGGGAACCAATAGTGATGGGAGGAAAACTGGAACTCAAATCAATGGAGTGGACCAGAAGGAAGAAAGAAACAACCAAACAGAAAACAAGGAAGAAACAAGAATTCAAAAAAATGAGGAGAGGCTTAGAAACCTCCAGGACATCTTGAAACATTCCAACATCTGAATTATAGGGGTACCAGAAGGGGAAGAGGAAGAGCAACATGTGGAAAACTTATTTGAACAAATAATAAAGGAGAACTTCCCCAATCTGGCAAAGCTTATAGACTTGCAGGAAGCTCAGAGAGTCCCAAAGAAGTTGGACCCAAGGAGGAACACACCAAGGCACATCATGATTACATTACCCAAGATTAAAATGAAGGAGAGAATTCTAGAAGTAGCTAGAGATAAGGGGACAGTCACTTACAATGGAGATCCCATCAGACTGTCAGCTGATTTCTCAAAAGAGACTTATAGGCAAGAAGGGGCTGGAAAGAAGTATTCAAAGTCATGAAAGGCAAGGACCTACATCCAAGATTGCTCTATCCAGCGAACCTGTTATTTAGAATGAAAAGGCAGATAAAGTTCTTCTCAGATGAGGTCAAGTTCAAGGAGTTCATCATCACCAAGCTCTTATTATATGAAATGTTAAAGGGACTTATCTAAGGAAAAGAAGATAAAAAATATGACAGTAAAAAGACAGCAAACTGACAGATATTAACAACCACACGTAAAACAAAGGCAAACTAAGCAAACAGCTAGAACAGGAGCAGAAACACAGAAATGGAGATCACATGGAGGGTTAGCAACAGGGGAGTGGGAGGAGGAGAGAGAGGAAAAGGTACAGAGAATAAGTAGCACATATGGTGGGTAGAAAATAGGGGGAGAGCAAGAATAGTGTGAGAAAAGTAGACGCTAAAGAACTTAAGACACATGGACATGAACTAAAGGGGGCATGTGTGTGGGAGGGTGTGTGCAGGGTGGAGGGGAATGATGGGGGAGAAATGGGACAACTGTAATAGCATAAGCAGTAAAATATATATTAAAAAAATAAAATAATGCTTCTCAACTGGGGGCAATTTTGCCCCCTAGGGAACATCTGGCAATGAGAAAATAAAAAACAAAACAAAACTAAGTAAACAACTAGAACAGGAACAGAATCACAGAAATGGAGATCACATGGAGGGTTATCAGTGGGGGGGGGAGGGGAGAATGGGGGAAAAGGGTACAGGGAATAAGAAACATAATTGGTAGGCACAAAATAGACAGGGGAACATTAAGAATAGTATAGGAAATGGAGAAGCCAAAGAACTTATATTACGACCCATGGATATGAACTTTGTGTGTGTTGGGGGAATGCTGCAGGTTGAGGGGGGCGGTGCTGGGAGGCAGTGGATAAAGGGGAGAAAAATATTGAGATAACTTTAATAGCATAATCAATAAAATATACTTTAAAAAAAGAAAGTAGGGAAATAGAGTAGGAGATGAAGAAATAGGACAGAACTATTATCTATAAAGACCTAAATTTGGGATGGTGCCAGAAGGGGACAGCAGAAGAGATGGCTGAAACCCTGACCTGAAGGTCCCCAACTTCAGGCAGGACCTGACCAGTCTCCGTGGGCATCACCACAAAGCCACCAATGGTTCCAGTCACTCGTGTTCTTTTACTCCACTTGGGAGATTTTTATTTAAGTAAATATTCATAATGTTTAAATCTCTTTCTGAGCATTTGTTTGGCAAAAAAAAAAGCTTTAATAAAAAACAAAAAAGAAAGTTTTTAAAGCTCACTGGAGTAGAAAAATACTTATTAATACCATTTTTTAAGCTCAGAAATGGTTGCTAAGGATGTCTGTGTTAAAAGGACTTTAAAAAGAAGTCATTTAATTTACTCGAGTGACCCCACAGACTGACTTCCACTCTAAAAATAATGCCTGTATCTCTGGGTAAGTCAATTTCATTCTTAATAAGCTGGGAAAGAAAATTACAAGCTTAAAAAGTAATCTTTTCTATTGTTTACTAAACCTTAACTGAGGTTGTACTTTCAAATGTTTACTCTGAAGCTTAATTGAACCCTGCATCCTCTGGTTCTGTCTAGGAGGAAAAGCTACTCCATGATGTATTTATTATTATTCTTCAAACAACATATAGTTCACCCTTTCCACCCTGTTAAAGATTTGCTTCTTGGGTCCAACTCTACAAAATCCTAAAAAAAAAAAAAAAATAATAGACACAGCTTTTCACTGGCTGATGAACTCTAAGTAGTGGCTTGGCTAGACCGAAAAGGAATGTTTACAGCTCTAATGCATTTATATAAAATGGATTTATTTAATGTGATTTACTAAGGGTGAACTGGCTGAGACATCTGTCACTTATTACCAGAAGTAATTAGTCCTATTTTACTAATACAGATTAAAATTTTCCTTTCTCCCTTGCATACCCTACATGTGTACCTCCACAAACTGTGTCATCCTAATTGTGAACTGGTGTTTAGATAAATTATCTGCTTTATTCATAAAAGAAATGATACCCACTATCATGTACTGAGCTGTTATTGTATGTCAGATGCTGTGCTACTTTATATAGATCTCATGAATCTTGACGATTATCTGTATAACATATAGTATGGCAATTCATTTAGTAAATAAATTAGAATGATTCTGTACTCGAAATATAATATTTTTAACTCACAGACATGAATAAATAATAATTAAATGAAATAGATAAAATAAGGTTTTGGATAATCTGAATTCACATCCCCTCTATTAAAAATTTAATTAAATCCATTATAAAAGAGTAAAATTATCAAAGGTGTAGCCTTCTTTGTGAGTCCTTTTCTCTTCCTGAAAGATGTACTAACATATTTTAAAATGGACAGAAGAGTGGCAGAAAAAGGATAAAAATCAAGTCAGAGGGAACAATTGATTACATCAATTCAGTATTATTTATTTCCCATTTGTAACTCTTTGTTTTATTAAATGAATTCACACACATTTAAAAAAATAAATTCTGCCTAACTTCCTTCTTTCTTGAATGAATTGCAGCACTCATTATGATAATAAATACCTTAAATTATACGACAGACAATGTTAAAAATTCATGTTTATCTTTCACAATGCCAATAAATATGAAAGCAATGGTACTTACCTCCTTTGCACTTTTAACTTTAGTTAGAAATGTATGCAGCTCCATTGTTTCTGCAAACAGTGCACGACATACTGCCTGATAATGATTTGGTGCCTCTGATTCAGTTGAGAGATGAGCAGCACATAACTAAAAAAGAGGAAAATAACAAGGCTTGTTTACTATTTGTTTTTTTTTGTACCTTAAAAACAGACACATCTAATATATTTGTATTTTCATATCAGACAGTAGGGCAACTCTGCAATTCCTATTAGCCAAGTTTCATGCATCACAAGACCATCTGTAAGTGGTCCACTAACAAATACCCAACAGCACAGATGAGCCTACTAGAATTAGCTTCTACTTGAAAATGACAGGACATATTTAAAAGTTTTGGTTCAGAATAGAAAGAGAATTACCATTTATTGAGTATAAATCATAACTCAGGTATTTTAAGAGTTATAATTTCCTGAGTATTTATTATGCTGGGCACTATATTTCACATGTCGTAGAGAGATCACTATAGCATTTGGTATTCAACGGAACCCCGAATCATCCCCCATTTTATAGCAAAGGTCATGGAGGCTAACAGTACTCAAGCAACTTGTCCACAGTCATAAAGCTGACATGATGGAGAAGGGGAATTCAACACAGTCCTACTCGATTCTGAAGGCTCAGCTCACTCCAATACATGTTGAATTATGTAATGTAGTAAAAAGAATGTCAGGAAGACATTTGGACCACTGGGAAGATCCTTATTAGTAAATGGGAAGTGGAGGAGAACAGAGGGAAATATGACCCTACTGGTGATACCCACACAGTCCTAATGTCCTTTACTATGCATAGCCCATAATCTCCACAAAACCACTTGTGCACAAAGATACAATTTAATATCATGCACAACAATTCAGAAAAATCGAACACTATTCAATTTGTTTAATTGGAAAGACATCTTATCAAGAGTCTAGTGTGCAGAATTTTATCTTTCCATAAAATCATAATTTTGTATCCATGTATAATAGTTATATTTCAAAGTACCTCACCTGCACTAATAAGCTGTAAGTTCTCCCGTAATTATTTACAATATTCAATAAATTGATATTAATTCAATTAGTGAAAATATACATTTTATTATGTTTTGATAATCCCTATCTACTGGAGAGTAAAAGATGTCTTTGTAGATTGTAATATCCTTCATAATATGGCTTCTTGTTATTTTCATTTAAAATAAGTATTAGGTAGGTAATTTAATAGTTAGACCACTATTTTTAATAAAATACATCCTCAAGAAAATACCTGGAGTTTCAGTAAGAAACTTTCTCCACAGTATCAAAAACAGGTTAAGAAGTAATCACCAGAAAGTACGAAGAGCAAAAATCACACAAGCTTATTATTCATAGGGCTACCAATGAACAAACAGTATTTTTTTGCTCAATTATTTTTGTGTCCAGAAAACAGATTTCAATATAGAATTACCATTTCCAAAGTAATAAAACACAACTGCTAGGACTTTTACTTCTATCTAATTAATCTCATAAATATACATTCCAATTACATGTTGTAAAATATGGCATTAAATAGTTTACTGTAATTGACAGTTAAATACATTTTATATAAGAACTTAAACACATGCATACGTGTATGTTTCATACACAAAAATTTCACAAAACAAAACTTACATGTTTGGATTGATTTTACAACCTACTAATAGGCTGGGACCTGCACTTTGAAAAACACTGGTATAAAGGTAGTAAGTAGGTTTAAAAATGTTTTTTAAGTGCATATAACACGATCTTAAACAAATAAAATCCAAAGGAATCCACAAAAATCATTAGAACTAAGAAGCAATTTTAGCAAAGTTGTGAGGTAATGATCAACACAAAAAAGTTGTATGGTACCAATGAAAAATCAGAATGAAATTAAAAAACAATTCCATTTACAATAGTATAAAAAAATAAAATAGTAAGAAATAAATACAACCAGGTAGGTATAAGACTTATACACTGAAAACTATAAAATATTGCTGAAAGAAATTACAAAAGACCTAAATAAATGGAAAGACATCCTTGGGTTGGAAAGAAATTCATAGGTTGGAAGTATTGCCATCTTTACAATATTATGAAAAGTGATATACAGAATGCAATTCCTGACTAAATCCTGTTGGCCTTTTTGAAGAAATGGAAAAGCCAATCCTAAAATTCACATGGAATTGCAAGGGGCCCCAAATAGCCAGAGTAATCTTGAGAAGAACAAAATTGGAAGACTCGTACTTCTAAATTTCAAAACCTACTATAAAATCACAGTCATGAAAATAGTGTGGCTCTGGCATAAGAAGAAATATACAAATCAATGGATCAGAACTAACAGTTCAGAAACAAACTCCTATGTCTATGGTTTATTGATTTTTGATAGTACCCAGACCATTAAGTAGAGAAAGAGTCTCTTCAACAAAACGAAGCTGGGAAAAATGGATATCCACGTGCATAAAACAAAGTTGTACCATTTTATACCATACATAAATATCAACTCAAAATGAAACAAAGAACTAAATATAAAAGCCAGCCAACAATCATTCTGACTTCTGGTCAAGATGGCAGTATAAGCAGACAGGCTCACCTCTTTGCACAACCACATCAAAATTACAACTAAAATATAGAACCACCATCACTCAGAACCATTAGAAATTGAGGTGAAAGGAACTCTAACAACTATAGATTTAAAGAAACCACAGACATCCAGACAGAGCCAGCTAGCTGATGCCGTATCTGAGACTCCATGAACCAGGCTAACACTGTGTGACCCACCTTTGAGATCACCAGAGACCCTGCCCCAGCCAACTTAGGGGCCCACCCAGGCTGCTTTTCCACTTGAATGGCTGGCTGGTCTTGACTCATACTTCACATCATTCTAAATTCTCTCAAACAAGCAACAGCTGGCTTTAGGGAACCCCAGGCACAGCACTAGCAGCAGCTAGCCTGGATTCGCAGCTTGGCTTTGCTTGGGAATCTCCAAGCACAGAAAAAATAGCAGCCATCTCAGACTGCTTTCTAGCTCAGGCAGGGTGGCCCCAGGCAAAACATTGGTGGAGGCTGACCTTGGCCTGCACCACCCAGGAAACCCCAAGGCCAGCACAACCAGTGGACAGCTACGGACCACATCGGAGCACCACCATTCTGGACCCGAACAGCTAAGCCTCCATGGACAGTGGAGGTTGGTGGTAAGTGGTCACAGCCAATCCTTGAATGTGGCCAGCCTTGGTTAATCCCTCCCATTGATCTGCCAAGAGCAACCAAGGCTCAACTACAAGAGGAGGGTGTCCTCAGTCCACATGAAGGGCATACCTCGAGTATCCAGTTTCGTTGAATGGTGAGGCTGTGCCACTGGACGCTACAGGACACCTATTACATTAGGCCACACTACCAAGACATGGAGTCAAAGCAGCTCTACCTCATATATAGAAACAAGCACAGGGAGGGTGTCAAAATGAGGAGACAAAGAAACATGGCCCAAATGAAAGAACAGATTAAACCTTCAGAAAAAGAGCTAAATGAAATGGAGATAAGCAGTCTATCAGATGCAAAGTTCAAAACACTGTTTATAAGGATGCTCAAGAAACTTAGTGAGGACCTCAGCAGCATAAAAAAGATCCAGTCAGAAACAAAGGATACACTAATTGAAATAAAGAACAATTTACAAGCAAACAGTAGAGTGGATGAAGCTGAGAATCAAATCAATGATTTGCAACATAAGGAAGTAAAAAACAACCAATCAGAACAAGAAGAAAAAGAATCCCCCCAAAGTGAAAAAGTATAAGTAGGCTCTGGGACAACTTCAAACATTGAGACATTCACATAGAAGGGGTGCCAGAAGCAGAAGAGAAAGAGCAAGAAATTGGAACTCTATTTGAAAAAAATTGTGAAAGAAAACTTCCCTAATTTGGTGAAGGGAATAGACATGCATGTTCAGGAAGCACAGAGAATCCCAAACAAGTGGCATGTAAAGAGGCCCACTCCAATAAACCATAGTTAAAATGCCAAAGGTTAAAGATAAAGAGAGAATCTTAAAATCAGCAAGAGAAAAGAAGTTAGTTACCTACAGGGGAGTTCCCATAAGACTGTCAGCTGATTTCTCAAAAGAAAGTTTGCAGGCTAGAAGGGATTGGCAAGAAATATTCAAAGTTGTGAAAAGGAAGGACCTAAACCCAAGACTGCTCTACTTAGCAAAGCTATCATTTAGAATGGAAGGGCAGAGACATCCAGTCAAGATGGAGGTGTAGGTAGATACAATGTGCCTTCTCCCACACCAAAAGGACAACAACAAATTTAAAAACAAAAAACAACCGGAACTGCCAGAAAAACCAAACTGTATGGAAGCCTAACAATCAAAGAGTTGAAGTAGAAACATTCATCCAGACCTGTAGGAGGGGCACAAACAGGCAGCTGGGGTAGAGAGGGCTTGAGGCAAGGCAGCGGCTGGAGGATCTGGCAAGGTAGTGGCTGGTGGAGTGGGTGGTCCCACATTTGCATGCAGATAAACCAGGAGGAACAACTGGGGAGCAAGACAGACTGTGCAACCCAGGGTTCCAGTGTGGAGAAATAAAGCCTCAAAACCTCTGACTGAAAACATCTGTGGAGGTTGTGGCATCAAGAGAAACTCCCAGCCTCACAGGAAAGTTTGCTGGAGAGACGCACAGAGTCCTAGAACATACACAAACCCACCCACCCAGGAACCAGCACCAGAAGGGCCCAATTTACTTGTGGGTGTTGGAGGAAGTGACTGAAAGCTGGCCAAGAGCAGAGCAAGCTGCACCGTTTCCTCTTGGATCCCTCTACCACAAACAGCACCACAACACAGTGACATGGGTTGCCTTGCCCTGGTGAATGCCTAAGGCTCCACCCCTTACTATGTAACAGGTGCAACAAGACAAAAAAAATGGCTCAAATGAAAGAACAGATCAAAACTGGAGAAAAAAATACAACTAAGCGATCAAGAGATAGCCAACCTATCAGATGCACAGTTCAAAACACATGTGGTAATCAGGTTTCTCACAGAAATGGTTGAGTATGGTCACAAAATAGAGGAAAGAGTGAAGGCTATGAAGTGTAGACTGATGGACTTCTGCTCTGGGCCACTCGTTTTTCTTTGTCAAAAAAAATCTACTTTAACATTGAAAGATATTTCACTAGGCAAAGAATTTTAGGTTTTATTTTAGAATTTTGAAGATATTATTCTTTTCTGTTCTCTAACTTCCATTGCTTCTGTTGAGAAATCAGGTGCAAATCTAATTTTTCCTCTGGCTGATTTTAGATGTTCTGTTTGTGATTTTTAGCAGTTTGACTACAGGTTTTCATTTTACTTATCTTGCTCTTGGATTTGTGTGGCTTCCTGGAACTATACCATCGTACTTTGCACAGTTTTGAAAAATTCTTAAATCAGCATGTCTTCAAATATTCCACCCATCCTGCCTCTTTGCTCTAGCTTTAAGACTTTAATTACAGGTACTTACCTTCTATTCTGTACTTTTTATTCTTTTTGTGTCTCTGTGTTTCATTCTGATATTCCACTTCATTCATTCTCTCTTCAGCTCTGCCTAGTCTATTAAACCCCCACACCAAACTTTTATTTCAGTTATTTTATTTTTTGGTTCTCAATTTTTTTTTTTAAATCACATTTTCTAGTTCTCTGCTCAAAGTTTCAATCCTGATACCTGGAACCCTGAAAATCAATTAAAAGTCAATTTGACAACTCCATTATCTGGATTCCCTATACAGAACCATTAATAATATTGCTAAAATCCAAATAAACTTTCTGAGAAATTTCATTAAATACATAGACCTTTATTATATTCAACAAAACTTCAAATTATCAGCAAACCCTAACTAGACAGATGTGATTAGAAAAAGGAAAGCCTACAATACTTTATAACATTTTGAAACATTTCATTTTTTCCCAAATAAGTTAGCATCTGTATTTTGAAGCAATGCACCAACTAGAAGAAAAATCTGTATTCAATGTCAAATTAAAGATGTATGCCAGTAACTCAGAAATTTTATTTATTATTCATTAGCCTCTTACTCTAATTAGTCAGATTGGTACATAGTAATACATCATAAAGTTTTTCCAAATTTTGGCACAATCAAGAATACAGTTTTTGTTTAAACTCTAAATTACAAAGCATTTAGAAATCCAAGTCACCCTTTGTTTAGAGACCACAGAAGAAAAAATGGCATAATCAAAATTATATCTTTTGAGATATTTAGGATCTGTCACATCACAATCCTTTGTTGACAATATTAGATTCCCACAATTTCCATAGTTTATTCTCAGCTGCTGAAATTCAAATGCTGTAAAAAATATTCAGTTCACAACAAAGCTTAGAATTTTACTTGCAAAAACTTAAGTATAATGTTATTTTAAACTGTATTTTAATTAAAATGTTTTGCCTATTAGATGCAATCATGTATTTATCTTAGGATATTAATAACTAAAAAAACTGCACAAAGATCTTCACACACACACACAAAAAAGATCTTCACAAAATTTAGCATCATATAGTCAGAACAAATTAATCCATCCCACCATTCTTTAGACATTGTTTCTGTAGGTGCTGAATCTGAGTAATATGTAGCTTGCCAATGAACAGCATATTTGTAATAAGAATCCTAGGAACTAACTTCAAAAGATATGAACTCCAACCTTCAGGTATCCCAGCTCCAGATTTCCTGACCTTCAACTATGAATTCATGATGACAAGAATCCAGGATGATGAGAAGCCAGGATGACCAAATGATGCATACTGTTCCATCACTTGCCTTACTGGAGTAGACTGTGCTCATCTGCACATAGAGAACTTTTCAACCCCTCCGTTGATGTTTGTTCTGTTCCCCTCTCCCTCCTTTTAAAAACCTCTACTTCTGCTGAGATGGGGAAATGGGCTTTGAGACATGAGTCCCCCATCTTCCTGGTTACCGGCACCTGAAAATAAACCACTTTCCTTGATATCAGCACCTGCCTTTCGCTTACTGGTTTTCGTAGTGGCAGGCAGCCAGACCTGCTTGTGGTTATATTTGTAATACATGTAAAATTATATATATATAAACTTTGTTTTTGTTTTTAAACACAATCTACAGTATTATTCTTTTATCAACTGAGTTTTCAAAATAGTATGCAAATTTGGACATTACATGGCTAACTAAAAACCTGCTTGCTTTTTATTAGCAAGCAAGTTTTATAAACTATATCCTTACAAAGTACCATACTTTTTGGACTATAAGACGAACTCCCCCCGAATTTAGGAGAAAAATGGGGTGCCTCTTATAGTCCAAATGTAGCTTACCTGGATTGCTGTGGGGGGCAGCGGTGGAGTGGGGTCACAAGTTATTAAATATTTTACCACATTTTTTGCTTCAAAATTTTTTCCCTATTTTCCTCCTCTAAAACCTAGGTGCATCTTATGGTCAGGTGCATCTTATAGTCCTAAAAATATGGTATATCCTTATTTGTAAACTATATCCTTATATTTTCAGAAATATGCCAGTTTTGTTTGAAATTATGAGTTAACTCTGAAAATGCAACTTATAAAACCATTCACAGGTAATAACATTTAATATAGCCATACCTAAATTTTTTAATCTTACATTTATTATTCAATCACTAAACAATAAGAGGAATTGAATTCCTGAAGCCAAATGGCTCACCCTGAATCACGCCATTAATACATTTTCAAATCACCGGTTTCTTCTTCATCCATAAAACAGTATACACAGAATTTTACAGTCTTTTTTCCATGTATTAAAAATTTTTCATATGCTCCATAACCCACACAATTATAATTCTAAAGACTATGTAACAATCCATCTAGTTGTATACCATATCTTTGTGAGTCACTTATTTCCAGTTTTTAAAATTCTCACCGGAGCCCTGGTTGGTGCGGCTCAGTGGACTGAGTGCTGGACTGCAAACCAATGGGTCGCCAGTTCGATTCCCAGTCAGGGCACATGCCTGGGATGCAGGCCAGGTCCCCAGTAGGGGGTGTGTGAGAGGCAACCACACACTGATGTTTCTCTACCTCTCTTTCTCCTTCCCTTCCCTTCTGTCTAAAAATAAATAAAATCTTTAAAAAGAAAAAAAAATAAAAAAAATTTCACCTGAGCATATGTTTACTGATTTTACAGAGAGGAAAGGGAAGAGAAAAAGGAAGAGGGAGAGGGAGATAGATAAAGGGTGGGAGGGAGGAAAGGAGGAAAAGAGAGGAGGGGAGGGAAGGGGGGAGTGAGAGAGAGTGAGTGAGTGTGAGTTAGTTGTGAGAGAAAAACATGGATCACTTGCCTCTCATATGTGCCCTGACTGGGGATAGAATCTGCAACCTAGGTACGTGCCCTGACAAGGAATCAAACCTGAAACCTTTTGGTGTATGGGACAACACTCCAACCAACTGATCACCACCAGAAGTATTTTCAGTTTTAGAAAAGTATAAATACTGATGCAATACACATCTTTATGTAACTATGTGACATTTTCTTCTTTTAAAAATTATCTCTTTGTACAGAGAACAGATTGGTGGTTGTCAGAGGCAGGTAGTGGGGTGGGTGAAATGGGTGAAAGTGGTTAAAAGGTACAAACTTCCAGTTACAAAATAAATAAGTCCTGGGGATGTAATATACAGCCTGATGACTAAAGTTTATAGTACTGTGTTGTGTTATTTGAAGGCTTTGATCTTAAAAGTTTTTTCATCCCAAGGAAAAAAATTATAACTATATGTGGTGATGAGTGTTAACCAGACTTATCATGGTGATCATTTCCCAATATATACATATACCAAACCATTATTTCATACACCTGAAACTAATATGATGTTACATATCAAATATCTCAATTTTAAAATTTTAATTCTTTAAAAAATTTCTAACAGTAGTATTACTAAGACAAAGGATTACTCTGGATAATTTCATTTTTAATATGAAAAAATCTCAAACATATGCAAACCTAACTGAACAGTATAATGAATCACCATGTAACTTTCAGCTAATTTAACAATTATTGATCCATGGCCAATCTTGTTTTATCTACATCCTCACTCACTCAAGCCCCACTAATTGGATTATGTTATAGCAAATCCCAGATATCAGAATTTCATATGTAAATATTTCAGCATTTATCTCTAAAAGATAAGTTCTTTTTAGAAAACTATAACCATAGCACTATTATCCTGTCTAAAATATGAATAATTCCTAATATCATCAACAAGAGAGTAAGAGGTGAAATTTTCCTGATTATCTCAAATGTATACACAGTTTTACGATTATTTCTTTTAATCAGGAGCCATATAAGATCCACATATTGCAATTGGTTATTATGTATCAAGTCTCTTGCAATCTAAGTTTCACCTCTCCTTTTTCAAATTTGCAATTTATTTGTCAAAAAAAATCATGTGATTATTGAGAAATCCTATTGAGATTTCCACCATCTGTATTTTGCTTATTCATCCCTATGGTATTATTTAAAATGTTTCTATGCCTCCGGGATTTCCTGTAAATTGGTATCTAAATTAGTTAGACCTAGAGACTTGGTAAGACTGAAGTTTGATTTTTTTGGATTGGGGGCAAGAATACTATGTAAACTGTGTTGTATAATAAAATTCCATCAGGAGGCACATAAAGTCAGTTGGTCTCTTGTGATGCCACAATGATTACTATTATTTCTTTAGAGTTAGAATATTACATTTGCAATCCTTATAATTTCTCTTTCATGAATTAGCTGGAATATTCTCATAAAAAGAAATTTGTCCAAAACTATTTTGTTACCATGAGGTGTTGTTCACATGGAAAAGGCAGAATGAATGTCCTGTTTATTTGAAACTCTTCAAAATAATAAATTGGGCTCACCTGGTTGGAGAGTCATCCTGTAAATCCAAAGGCTGTGGGTCCAGTTCTGGGTCAGGGCACATGCTCAGGTTGTGGGTTTGGGTCCCAGTTGGGAAGCATATGATACACAACTGATGGGTGATTCTCAAATCGATGTTTTTCTCCCTATCTCTCCTTCCCTTCCCCTCTCTCTAAAATCAATAAGAATGTCCTCTGGTGAGGATTATAAATAATAATAATAATAATAATAATAAAGAAGAGGAGGAGGAGAAGCAGGCAGGGGAGGAGGGAAAAGGAGTAAAGAGGGGAAAGAAGGGAGGAGAAGAAGAAGGAGGAAGGAGAAAGGAAGAAAAAAAGTTGGAGGAGGAGGAAGAAGGGGAAGACGGAAGAAGAAAAATGAAGGAGGAGGAAATGCAGGTGGAGGAGAAACAGGAGGTTTCCCAGAAACTTTTAAGGAGGATTTTATAAATTATCATTTACGTGTTCATGGAATTCAGAATATTTGGGGTGCTTTAGTCTGTTACAGCTATAGCAAACTTTTAAAAAGTTTTTATCTTTCCTATTTAGAAAAATATGTAATCAAGGCTTTTTATATATTCTTATCTACACCTTTACTTTTTAAAATATATTTTATTGTTATTACAGTTGTCCCATTCCCCCCTTCATTCCCCTCCACCACCATGCACACCCCTCCCACCCACTTTCCCCCCCTTTAGTTCATGTCCATGTGTCATAAGTTCTTTAGCTTCTACATTTCCCACACTATTCTTGCCCTCCCCCTGTCTATTTTCTATCCACTGTCTATGCTACTTATTCTCTGTACCTTTTCCCCCTCTCTACTCCTCCCACTCCCCTGTTGCTAACCCTCCATGTGATCTCCATTTTTGTGGCTCTGTTCCTGTTCTAGCTGTTTGCTTAGTTTGCTTTTCTTTTAGGTGTGGTTGTTAATGTGTTTGCTGTCTTTTTACTGTTCATATTTTTTATCTTCTTTTTCTTAGACAAGTCCCTTTAACATTTCATATAATAAGGGCTTGGTGATGATGAACTCCTTTAACTTGACCTTATCTGAGAAGCACTTTATCTGCCCTTCCATTCTAAAGGAAAGCTTTGCTGGATAGAGCAATCTTGGATGTAGGTCCTTGACTTTCATAACTTGGAATACTTCTTTCCAGCCCCTTATTGTTTGTAAGGTCTCTTTTGAGAAATCAGCTGACAGTCTGATGGGATCTCCTTTGTAAGTGACTGTCCCCTTATCTCTAGCTACTTCTAGAATTCTCTCCTTCATTTTAATCTTGGGTAATGTAATTCTGATGTGCTTTGGTATGTTCCTCCTTGGGTCCAACTTCTTTGGGACTCTCTGAGCTTCCTGGAACTTCCTGGAAGTCTACCTTTTGCCAGATTGGGGAAGTTCTCCTTTATTTGTTCAAATAAGTTTTCCACTTGTTGCTCTTCCTCTTCCCCTTCTGGTACCCCTATAATTCAGATGTTGGGACGTTTCAAGATGTCCTGGAGGTTCCTAAGCCTCTCCTCATTTTTTTGAACTCTTGTTTCTTCTTTGTTTTCTGTTTGGTTGTTTCTTTCTTCCTTCTGGTCCATTCCATTGATTTGAGTCCCAGTTTTCTTCCCATCACTATTGGTTCCCTGAGCATTTTCCTTCATTTCACTTATCGTAGCCTTCATTTTTTCATCTAATTTGTGAGCAAAATCAACCAATTCTGTGAGCATTCTAATCACCAGTGCTTTGAACTGTGCATCTGATAGGTTGGCTATCTCTCAGTTGCTTAAAAGTATTGGTTCTGGTGGTTTGATTTCTTCTTTGTCTGAGCCATTTTTTTTTTTTTGGAGGGTCTGGTCGCACCTGTTATGTATGAGGGGTGGAGCCTTAGGTGTTCTCCAGGTCAGGGCAACCCAGTCGCTAGGTTGTGACACTGTATGTGGGGGCAGGGTCAGAGAAGGAACAATGGTGCTTGCTCACTCTCTCGCGGATTTCAGACCCCTCTGTGAGGCTGGGAGTCTCTCCCAGCACGTCAACCTCCACAAGTGTTTTCAATTGGTGCTTTTAGGCTTTATTTCCCGGGGCTGGGGCCCTGGCTTGCGCAGTCTGTCTTGCTGCCCATTTTCACCTGGTTTATCTGCACACGAATGTGTGACTGAGGTCACCCACCTTGTGCACCTCGCTGGGTCTGCTCATTGCCTCCCTGCGCCTGGTAACCAGCGCCTGTGCGCCTGGGGTGTGCCAACTGCCACCTGCGCATCCAGAACCACTATCCACTGCCTTTTCCTGCTGTGATCCTTCACCACTGGAAACTCTGCCCCTCTTGCCGGTGTGGGTGAATTGTTGTCGGACTTCCACACAATTCAATTTTCTATCTGTTCCAGATGGTTTTTTGCTTCTAAATTTTTGTTGTCCTTGATTTTGGTTGTGAGAGGAGGCACAGTGTGTCCACCTATGCCTCCATCTTGGCTGGAAGTGTATACCTTTACTTTTTAAAAATATATTTTATTAATTATGCTGTTACAGTTGTCCCAATTTTTCCCCCTTTGTCCTCTACCTGGTACCCCCCAGTCCCTCTGGCAATCCCCTCCTTAGTTCTTGTCCATGGGTCATGCATATAAGTTCTTCGGCTATTCCACTCCCTACACTGTTCTCAACATCCCCCTGCCTATTCTGTACCTACAAATTTGTACTTCTGCATATTCTGTACCTAAATTTGTACTTTTAATCCCTGCACCTTTGTCCCCATTCTCCTCCTTCCCCCTCCCAACTGATAACCCTCCAAATGATCTCCATATCTATACTTGTTTTTGTTCTGCTTGTTTGCTTAGTTTGTTTTTTAGATTCAACTGTTAATAGTTGTGAATTTATTGCCATTTTAATGTTCATAGTTTTGATCTTTTTGTTAAATAAGTCCCTTTAACATTTCACATAATAGTGGCTTGGTGATGAACTCCTTTAGCTTTACCTTGTCTGGGAAGCACTTTATTTGCCCTTCGATTCTAAATGATAACTGCTGGATAGAGTAATCTAGGTTATAGGTCCTTGTTTTTCATCACTTTGAATATTTTTGCCAGTCCCTTTTAGCCTGTACAGTTTCTTTTGAGAAATCAGCTGACAGTCTTATGGATACTCCCCTGTAGGTAAATAATGGCTTTTCTCTTGCTGCTTTTAAGATTCTCTGTTTTTAACCTTTGGCATTTTAATTATGATGTGTCTTGGTGTGGTTCTCTTAAAGTCCATCTTGTTTGGGACTCTGTGCTTCCTGGACTTGTATGTCTACTTCCTTTAGCAAATTAGGGAAGTTTTCTTTCATTACTTTTTCAAATAATTTTTCAATTTCTTGCCCTTTCTCTTCTCCTTCTGGCACCCCTATGATTCGAATGTTGGTAAGTTTGAAGTTTTTTCAAAGCCTCTTTACCTTTCTGTTATTTTTTTAATTCTTTTTTCTTCTTGCTGTTCTGATTTAATGTTTTTTTCTTCCTTATGTTCCAAATCATTGATTTGATTCTTGGCTTCATCAGCTCCACTATTGATTTCCTGTAAATTTTTCTTTATTTCATTTACTGTAACCTTCATTTCTACCCAATGAGTTCCTTGAGCATCCTAGTAACCAGTGTTTTGAACTCTGCATCTGATAAATTGCTTATCTCCATTTTGTTTAGTTCTTTTTCTGGAGTTTTGTTCTGTACTTTCAATTGGGCCATATTTCTTTGTCTATTCATTTCAGCAGCCTCCTATGTCCGTTTCTATGTATTAGGTAGAGTTGCTTTGACTCTGTGTCTTAGTACTGTGGCCTATTGTAGAAAAGCACACCGACTGATAAGTTAGATGGGATGGAGCCTTAGGTAATCACCAGGGTGGGGCAACATGTGTGCCTAGACTGATGCAGTCTCTGATACGGTGTCGCTGCTCTTTTGCCCTGTGTGAAGGACAAAAGAGACAATGCTGCTGCTAGGCCTCTGGAGTTTTGTCCAAGAGGAAGCTGTCCTTTGCTAATCACCCTGATGCCAGACACTTCAATTTCTCCCTGTATGCCACTGGTGCCCTTCCAGCTACTGCCCTAGTGCTAAAGCCCAGAGGGAGTGAGTCTGTGTAAGTCCTAAGTCCCTTGTGGGCCCTTTAAGAGGAGACTCCTGAGAATCTCGAAGTTTCTTCTGTGACCCCAACCTCCACTGGTTTTTACAGCCAGAGTTATGGGGATTTATCTTCCTGGCACTGGATCTCTGGGCTGGGTGGTCTGGTGTGCGGCTAGGATCCCTCACTCCTGAGGTAGCCTCCCCAATTTTTATCCACTACACGTGGGTGTGAGACTGCCTGTTTCGCATCTCCACATCTCTGCCCCTCCTACCTGTCTGGATGAATGTGACTTCTTTTAACTCCTTGGTTATTGGACTTCCAAACAGATTAATTTTCTGATCATTCTGGGTGCTAGTTTTTTGGTAGCCTGTAATTTTTGCTGTAGCTGTGAGAGGAGGTGAGCCATGTTTACTTATGCCCCTATCTTGACCAGAAGATCCATACCTTTTCTTACGTAAATGCTGGCATCCTGTACATACTTTTCTACATTTTTTCCCCTTGTAAACAATACCCTGGAGATCATTCCTCAAGCCTCTTGATAGCTACATAGTAGTCCACTGATTGGCTGTGTCATAGTTAATTCAACCATTTCTCTATTAATGGACATCTGAGCTATTTCTAGCCTTTTGCTATTATAAATAGTGAAGAGTTTTACACTTGTTAATATACTGCCAAATTGTTTTATAAAGGACTATATAAATTTACATTGCAGCTATCAGTTACTAAGTGAAAAAATTACCATAATTTCAAATTTCAACAAAAGTAAATTATTCCTTGCAAAAAAGTTGCAAATAATACTGCTTTATTTGTATTCCCTTATTATTAGGGGACTGGATTATTTAAAGGAGTTCAGTGTCCCTCTCTGTACTCTCCAAGCATCCCATGTACATATGTTGGGCCACTGCTTCCATATTTTCAGACTGTTCCTGGGGGTATTACATCAAGAATTATATCCTACAAATATCAGACATTGCAAATTTATATTACAACAATCTTCTTAAAGGTGGAAGTAAAGTATCTTGAAGAAGGAAAGCCTATTTCTAATTTTCACAAAGGCAGTGTATGGGCTAGGTTGGTCCTACATACCTGATCCATAATATTTATCTCACTGGGGATCACTTATCCCTAGTTAAGTTCATCTCAGCAACCTAAGTGCCTGATAGAGCACTCAGCACAAAAAAATGCACATTAAATGCTTCCTGAATGTCTGAAAGGATAAACGAATGCATGAATAAGCTGAGACTTTTACATTCCTCTCAAATGAAGAATTTTGTTTATGTACCAATCTCATAATAATTTCAGTCATTTCTCAAACACTTTTTGTAGATCCTACACCATTTCTTTTACTATCTCCCTTTCTATCCACTGTCTTCTGTCCTACTGTTCCACCATCTTTAACATTGCAGTCTTCCTTTCCTGCACACTTTACTGTCCATCATCACCACTGTTTACTTCATATCTACAATCTCCTTTCTTCTTGACTGATGTTGATTGAATGAATCTTTTCCAGGATATATTATAAATCTGAAGATAATTTTTAAGAATGATCTTTTTTTAATACTTCTTAAAAGCCTTCACTTAGTTATATGTGTTTCTTAAAAAGTACTTAAAAGGAAAATGTTTTAGGTATTATATCTTAATTTAAGGGAAAAAGATGTTCTACCTCTGACATAAATTTGTGCCTGCAATTTATTCTGATCTATATGAGAGTCAGAAAAGCCCTGTAGTAAGTGAGAAAAAAACTGTATATGTGTTTATGCTTTGTTTATATTGTTTTTCTCCATTTCAGTTGAGAGCCATAAAGACAGGGATCATTTGCATATTATTTACTGCTATGTCCCTAGCACCTAGAAAAATGTCTGGCATACAGTAAATGCTACTAAATTTTTATCCACAACAAGCACTACAATTGATATTAATTATGCCATCTAATTTAATCTGCACAAAAACTCAATCAGGCAAATATTATTCTGACTTTTCAGAATAATAAGGTTCACATGATTTAATAATCCAGGGTAACATGGTACAAAAAATGGCAAAACCAAGATTTCAATCTAACTCCTAGCTGACTATAAGCCTCAGAATTTAACCACATTATCTATTCTTCCTCTCACTCAGTTCTATAAAGTGGGACAAGTCATACACCTCTCTGAGCCTCAGTTCTTTCATTCAGAAAATGGCTATAAAAATGCCTATGCAGTCTACATCATAGAGTTAGCATAAGGCTCAGATAACAATGGATGTGAAAGCACTTTTTGACTATAACATGCCATATTAAAACATACAATTAAAAGATCAGTAGAAATAAATGACTATACAGGGGAAAAGTTACACATTAAAGAGGTCTTGCTCACTTAAAAAAAAAGTCTCCAACTTCCTAAATATTCTATTATTTATAGTATTCAAACTTAGTTTACATTTCCATTTCCAACAAAGAGAAAGCAATTTTCTTCAATTAATTCTTTTTTCTTCCAATAAAGTAAACAAAGACTCACTTTACTGACTGAATATTTCTACCCACTAACCAAATCAGAAACTCATACATGTCACTATGTAGCCATAAATAATGGGCTTTATGATATTTTAAAATTTCAGTTTGTCAAATGTTTCAGCACTTATTTTTCATCTCACTTCACTAAAGTTAAAAATTCAGAATATATTGTTATAGATGTGAAAATTTTTGTTGATCAGTTTGTGTTAGAATAGAAGCAAATAAGAGGTAAGGATATGATAGTTTCTAATAAATTTCCAAAAAATGTAACTGAACTGGTACACTTACAGTTCCCCTCCACTCTATATAACCTGTTTTTTAAAACACTCTCTTAACTATTTATTTTTCATATTATGATAGAAATAAGATAGGTAAGAGGGCAGACACAGTAGGTCAAATTAAAAATAATAAAACAAAATAAAAATTATCAGTTGAAATTACTGAATGCCCAAGAATTTTTTTGTAAGTTAACATATTTAGTACCACTGAATAAGAATTGCAAGATTCCAGTGAATCTCTAGCCCACATCTTCCAAAGCTGTAGTATAAGAGAGCAAGCAATCTAACTATGACATCTATCATCCTATAGGTGCTAGGGTTAATTTAATTGAATACACTTGGTTAAGTGGGTGTTCCTTTCCTTCTTCACCACTCTTTGACCAACTCCCCTTCTGCTCCCCACACCCATACCCACTACCAAAAAAGCTGTTAGCTTAGTTTTAGAAGCCTAAGTAGTTTTGTTCCTTAATGGAAAACCTTTTACTCTTAAGTTTTTATCACTATTATCATTGGTCTACAGAGAACAAGTAGGTCATTGTGTCTGCAGAAAGTTTTATTTGGCCTTTAAATATGGATATATTTTAAAATAGTCCTTAACATCCAAAATATATAAAATGTGTAAAGGGTGACATATCAATTTGTGTGTGTGTGTGTGTGTGAGAGTGTGTGTGAATATATGAGGATATTTTATCTTTATATGCTGTTTGGTTATGAGTATTAACATAACTAAAGAATATATCTGAATTTCCTAAGAATCATAACTGCATAGTCCCATGCCAGAGTACCTGAGAGATTTATTATCTAAGAAGGAACAAGAATCAGGGTGTATTGCAGTATACCTGAAAAGTACCATCTTCGTAGTTCCTTTCTTTTCCTGTCTCTGAAATTCTTTACAAAAAGTTGGAAAATAAGTGATATATAGCCAATACTGCTTACAAAATCTAGTAAACATTATATATAAATAATTCTAAACAGAATGCTCTTTTAAGACTAATTTGACAAATCTGCATTAATTTTAATCTCTGTGCATTTAGCACTGCAGAAATTATGGCTGTCAAGTACATCAGAAAAATTTAACTGAAGAGAAAAATTCAATTTAAGCTATAGAACTTGTTTCATTACACATAAACAACACAGGGTAGGTCAAGAAAGCAAAGTAAAATAATCAGCTGTGATAGTTCAAATTCAGAATCTTCATATAAATGAATGGATCACAGCTGTTGTTTACTCCATTTTAAAAAGGAAAATGCTTAAATCAATTGGAGGCACACTGTAATGATAAGGAATATAACACCTAAAAGTGATTTTTTAAAAGGTCATGTTGAAGCTTTGAACAAATCACAGAATCAAGAGTATTTTAGTTCCTTCTTCATTTCACTTTTAGCTGAATGTCTAGGGACTATTATCAAATGTTGAATCACCAATCAATTTTTCTTACATGAAATAATTCTTGAAAGAAACAAGTATTATGTAAACCCCTGCTTTACCTTCATGACATCTCTATATGAGCGGATAGCTGAGATTTGTTTCTTTTCATTCTCTTCATCTTCCAGGCCTTCATCTGCAGCCTCATAACCCTCATCATTGCTGCCATCTGCTTCTACCGTGTTGGCCATTTGATCAATGAGTTGCTCCAAGGGAGGACTTAATTCCCTTTCTTCATTCTCCTTCAAACCATAGTCCAATGCTTTATAAATAATAATTCCCAGTGATTCAATAACCTAGAAATATTTAAAAAAAGGAGTTAATGGAGATGACTAAACATTTTATAGTTCTAGCTGTAAGGCCTTCAACTGACTGGATGAAGCCTACCCACATTAGGCAGGGCAATCTGCTCTGCTCAGTCTACCAATTTAAATGTTAGTCTCATTTAAAAACGCCTTTAGGAGACACCCAAAATAATGTTTGATCAAATATTTTGGTGACCCATGGCTCAATCAAACTGACTCATACATTTAACCATCACAAGTCCACCCCTTGTCAATCAATTTGGCACTCTGATACAACGCCTTAAACACTCATCCCTGAAATTAGACAATAACAAGGTCACAATTCCATTAACATGATACACTATCTTGAATACAACCAAAAATAGACTAAACCCTTCCCCAAAAGAGGATTGAAGTCCTTAGGTGATATTTATTCTTCCTTTGATATCTCATAACTTATATACCAAAATAGGAGTTAACAATACTTAAATACTGCAATATAAAGTCAGTATAGCTTATATTACATAATAAGGGGATCCAAGATGGAAGAAAGCAAAGATAGTTGAGATACGCAAACAAAAAATATTCAAAACAAAATAAGGAGGAAGTACTCATGACAATTACAGTCTTTGTTTCTATAATTGGTCATGTGGTCATAGCTGGTATTTATAACTACTTTCTTCCAATACCCATTCCATATTCCTATTGCCTTTAGTAAGCACCTTAGCTGGTTGTGTTCTTTACCTTGTTGGGTAACCCAAACCTTCATTCCCAAAAGTCTGGGCTGTTAGTATTCCTGCCTGCATTGGGTTGTAATTTTCCACTGAACTTAATCACAGGGCACAGTTCTAACAGACACCAGAAGGGACCTCCTACATTGCAGACATATTTTTCCTTAGTTCCATTGCAGAGTAGCAGTCCAATTTCCCCTGGGGAATCAGGATCAGTCACCCCAGACAGCACAGTAACTCCTTTTTTGCCATTGATTCATAGGCATGACAGAACAAAAGTGGCTGGGTGAAAGTTTTAACTTCTAATTCAGTGGAATCATTGTTGTTTCCCAGCGCAAGCATTTTTCCATTTGGAATTCAGGCCTCTAGGGCAGGGGAGCATAAGCAAAGTGGAAACAGGAAGCAAAAACATCCTACTTCCACCTCTTGATTCCTGGCACTGTGAATCCTGCATATGAGAAAAACAGTACTATGTACTACATGATGACTCAGAGCATATAAAGTTTTCTGCAGAACCCTGCAAAGTATTACCACGTGGTAGTCACTGTAACTGAGTCTTTCAAAAGGCCAATCTATCATCTATCAAGACTGCTGTTTCAGGATGGTGGAACATAGTGAAGTCCATGAACCTGGGCCCATGCCACACTTCACTTACTGTGAAGTGAGTTCCTTGATCAGAAGCAATGCTGTGTACATAGGTCTGTCCAAAAAGTATCCAACCGTGTACTATGAAAAATAAGGATGTTTATTGAAGAAGATACAATAAACATTACACACAAGACAATGTTGCCTCAGTCACTTTAAAGTAGGCACCTTGAGACCTCACACAGTTCTGCCAATTGCCATCATTTGTGGATAACTATTTTCTTGAGAAACAGCCCTTAGCTTGCTACTGGGCAGTAGCAGTGACTGAACACTTAACCATGGGCCACCAGGTTACTAGGCAAACTGAGCTACCCATTATAAACTGGGTATTATCTGACCCTTCAAATCACGAAGTTGGGTGTCTAAAGCAGCACTCCATCATCAAGTGCAAGTGGAATATATATGTGATTGGGTCCAAGCAGGCTTCTCTTTCTCAGCCTATACCTATTACTTTGTAGAAGTTCCTGCAATCGGTTGACGAAAAAAAGAGACTCAGACCTTCTGCATGATATGCAGGCACCACCTCAAAGTGGACAACTGCAGCAGTCAGCCCCTTTCTGGAACGTCCCTGAAGGACAGTGGTGAAAGGAAATCCTCTCAGTGAGCAGGTCTTTGAGCAGTGCACCTGGTTGTGCACCCTGGAAGGAATATGATTGGAAAATTGATGACAAGGACATTGCAGAACAAGTATATGGATATACATCCCTGAACGGGCAAAAAACCATTCAGGTATTTGTTTTCCATGTGAATACTCACCAAAGAGTGACCTCCGTGGAGGAGGATATCAATATTCAAGTGGATAGGATGACCTATTCTATGGACAATGGTCAGCCTCTTCTTCTAGTCACCCTGTCAGCAGAGACCAACACTGAGTCACTAGTATGGCACCCTTCCCCAGGGTGATCAGCCAGCTACCCGGTGGCAGGCGGATTACAATGGACCACTTTCAACATAGAAGGGCAACATTTTTTTCTTACTGGAACAGACACTGGCTCTGGATATATATTTGCATTTCCTGAATGCAATGCTTCTGTCAAAACTTCCATCCATGGACTTACATAATGCCTTATTCACCCTCATGGTATTCCACACAGCACTGGTTTCTTTCTAATTAAAAAGTTTTTCAATTACATTTGACATATTGTATTAGTTTCAGGTATACAACATAGTGATCAGACATTTATATAACGTATTAAGTGATCACCCAGTAAGTCTACTACGCACTTGATACCACACATAGTTATTACAATATTATTATTTTTTAAAAAAAGATTTTATTTATTGTTAGAGAGAGGGGAAAGGAGGGAGAAAGAGAAGGAAAGAAACATCAATGTGTGGTTGCCTCTTGCATGCTCCCTACTCGGCGACCTGGCCCACAACCCAGGCTTGTGCCCTCACTGTGAATCAAACCAGCAACCCTTTGGTTCACAGGCCCACGCTCAATCCACTAAGCTACACCAGCCAGGGCTATTACAATATTACTGACCATACTGAAGTCTGTCCAGAAAAAGTCCAGCCATTGTTAATCTAAAAGAGAACATCTGCACAATGGTAATGTAACCTGGCAGACAAGGAGTGGACTGGAATGCACATGCATGAACACTGACTTCACTGTACTAGTCAGTAGGGATGGTAGATGCTATTGAGTGAGCACGTGTACTGTGTGGCCATGGCATCCAAAATGACTGAGTAGAGCAATGAATCTGCACCAAATTCTGTGTTAAGTTTTAATATTCTTCCACAGAAACTGTTAGGGTGATTCAGAAGGCCACAGTTGGGCAACTGGTGATTAGTAACTTCATCATGACAACACACCCACTCATTCATCATGTCTTGTGCAGAGTTTTTTTTGGCAAAACATCAAATCACCCAGGTGACTCAGCCCACTTACAGCCCAGATTTGGCGCCCTGTGACTTCTGGCCTCTCCCAAAACTAAAATCTTTGAAAATGAAGAGATTTCAAACCACTGATCAGATTAAGGAAAATATGATGTGGCAGCTGATGGACTCTGGGAGAACTGTATAAGGTCCCAAGGTGCCTACTTTGAAGGGTACTAAGGCGTCATTGTCCTATGTACAATATTTCTTGTATCTTCTTCAATAAATGTCTCTGTTTTTCATATTATATAGCTGGACGCCTTCTGGACACACCTCATGTAGCTGACTATTATAGAATTGTACACCTGAAACCTATATAATTTATATTAAACAATGTCATCCCAATACATTCAATTAAAAATAAAATAAAAAAATTCAATGAGCATCCTCTCTATTTCACTTCTAGGAGCACCATGACCAAGTAGCCAGCAACATATCTCAGTGCTGCTTTGACTCTCCGGTTCATTACAGTAACCACACCCACTTTGCCTTTCTGATTGAGTATTGCTACTTGGTCTCTGCCACCTGCGGCTCCAACTCTACTCCCACTGCATTTAGGTTTCCCAATTTAATGACTATAGTCTTCCCTATGTAAGTTCTAACCTACAAACAAGAGTAGTCACAGAGCTCTCTGAGGGTGCTAGGGATCAGTCATAAATTTATTTCTCATAGTCATGGTAAAAGTGTGTCTTCTAAACATTCTCAAGGTAAAGAGAGTAGGTCTTAAATGACTAATCTACTCTCACATTCAATCTTTTTTTCATCCTGCTATAACTTATCTTTTAACTTAATTTTTTGATCACTTATGTTTACTATTGTTCAACTATATTGATTTCTTATTCTTTCCTTTACGGGCTCTACATTTTGTGTTTATGTCATTATTCAGTATCATTCTTACTTTCTACATGGCCTTTCTCCTATATTTTTATTTGTTCAAATTCTAATCATTTTCATCCCTCTGTTCAAGGAATCTCTTCTATAATGATTTGCTGACCCCGATTCCACCATCACATCACATTTTCTATCCACCCTTCTTCACTAAATGAAAGCAATAACTTTTTCTTCAGAATCCCATGACAATGACTTGTACCGATTCACCTTTCCTGATTAAAACCTGAGCCATAAAGTAGTTCTATATTTAAGCCAACCTCTTGGAAGCACAGCATAAAATTGGTATGCCTTATTAGACTGACATATACACCAAGTGACTTACCACTTTGGTGGACTGAGAGAAATTTCAATCATTTGCTAGAAAAGCATATATCAAGTTCTTCAGACTCTTCTTGAGTTGGGGATAATAAGTGACCACCAGAAAAATTGAAACATAACAATAAATGAACATACCAGCTTGCACGGATATATATTTATACTATTTTTAGAAGCTCATTTTCCAAAGCCTGTAGAAATGTTAAGAAAACCCAACAGAAACAGCAGTGTCAAATCTAAAATATTTATATTAGTTACCAATCTCCTGCCTGGAAATAATGAATATTATTCATGTGACAGGACATGAATAATGATGTCCTGTCACATGCGCACCAGTTCTCTCTTGGACATTTACAGGGACGAACACTCATTAAAGTGAACAAGAATTAAAGTGTAAATTCTGAAGCTAAGTGGAACACGTGAAGCATACCAGGAAGCTGTGGATTTTAAGACTAACTGGTGAAGGGTGAGGGAAAGTAGGAATTACATAAAACCACATATTCCAAAATTTAAGGCTGCTACAACATCATGTCTAATTACTTCTTAGCTAGTGATAGCTGGCTGTAAAGCCCTACAGCTCTGGGGTAGAGAGACAGATAAATGGAGCTGTCTGTTCTCTGGCCTTCAGACCCAACCATGCCCAGTCACCGAGGATAGCCTCACTACAGAGCAGCAGCAGGTCCATTAACAGCAATGTTTCACATAAAGGATGCAAGGTTGGTTATAAGCCCACTGAACCCACGTGAAGACTTCCTCTTACTGTGCTAGTGCTAGTCCCCTTCATCTGACCCTTCCTCTTCATATTGCCTTTTTACTTCCTAAAATACCTAAAATTTGAGTACAGATTTGTCTCCTTTACTTCTTCAGGACTGGGATCAAGTATGATTCTTCTTGGTATTTGCTATGCTGACTAGAAATTTGCTTTGCACAGATATGTACTTTAAAATCTCTGTTAAACATGCATAAATTACAATAGCACAAACTCTTTAATGCCAAATATGATTAAATGGAGGTGATCTATACCAAGGTTGTCAAGCATACAGCCTGTCACTTAAACTGACATTCAGCAAATAGTAGGTGCTCTTGCCTTCATTGCTGTGCCTCACTGCCAAAATCCCCTCTTCTCCAGCCTAAAAATTAAAACAAAATCAGGTTCTTCAAATCCTTTTGCAAATAGATGACATACTTGTGTGTCAGTTTATTAGGAACATTATTTTCTTTATTCATCACAAGCAAGGTAGACATTATCCCAATTTTAAAGATAAAAGAAATGAACCCTGACCATTATGCTTGGTTGGGCGTGTTCCCCCACCCCTGCCCCAGTTCCTTAAAGTTAGATATTTTGAGATTTTTCTTGTTTCTTGAGATAGGCCTGTAATGCTATGAATTTCCCTCTTAGGATTGCTTTCATTGTACCTCATAGATCTTGGGTTATTGTGTTCCCATTTTCATTTGTTTCAAGGTGTCTTTTGATTTCTTTCTTGATTTCATTGTTTACCCATTCATCATTTAGAAACATATTATTTAGCATTTATGCTTTTTTTGTTTTGTTTTGTTTTTCTTGTGATTGATTTCTAGTTTCATATCACTATGGTCAGAGAAAATGGTTGATATGATTTCAATCTTTTGAAATTTACTGACACTTGTTTTGGGTCATAATGTGGTCTATCCTAAAAAATGTTTCATGTGCACTTGAAAAGAATGTATATTCTCCTGCTTTGGGGTGAAATGTTCTGAATATATCAATTAAATCCATCTGATTTGGTGGGTCGTTTAAGGCCATCATTTTGTTGATTTTCTGTCTGGAAGATCTATCAGATCTACCCATTGATACACTGATGCCAGTGGGGTGTTAAAGGACTACTATGACTGCATTACTGTCAAGCTCTCCCTTTCTATCTATCAAGATTTTTTTTTACATATTTAGGTGCCCATATGTTGGGTGCATAAATGTTTACATAGGTCACATACTCTTATAGGATTTTCCTTTATCATTATGTAGTGTCCTTCTTTGTCTCTTCTTACCATAGGCTTTGTTTTAAAGTCTCTTTTGTCAGATATACATATTGCCATACAAGCTTTTTTTTCACACTCCTATTGCATTCTCTTCATTTATTTAATTTGTTAAATATCTTTTTTATTATGTTATTACAATTGTCCCATTTCACCCCTATGTCTATGGGTCGTACATAAGTTCTTTGGTTTCTCCATTTCCTATACTATTCTTAACCTCCCTCTGTCTATTTTCTACCTACCAGTTGCTACTATTCCCTGTACCTTTTCCCCAATCTCCCCCTCACCCTCTCAGCTGATAACGCTCCGTGTGATCTCCATTTCTGTGATTCTGTTCCTGTTCTAGTTGTTTGCTCACTTTTTGTTTTTGGGTTCGGTTGTTGATAGTTGTGTTTGTTGTCATTTTACTCTTCATAGTTTTTTATCTTTTTTTTCTTAGATAAATCCCTCTAACATTTCATATAATAAGGATTGGTGATGATGAACTCCTTTAACTTGACCTTATCTGAGAAGCACTTTATCTGCCCTTCCATTCTAAATGAAAGCTTTCCTGGATAGAGCAATCTTGGATGTAGGTCCTTGCCTTTCATGACTTTGAATACTTCTTTCCGCCCCTTGCCTGTAAAGTTTCTTCTGAAAAATCAGCTGATAGTCCTATGGGAACTCCCTTGTAGGTAACTGTCTCCTTTCCTCTTGCTGCTTTTAAGATTCTCTCCTTATCTTTAATCTTGAGTAATGTAATTATGATGTGCCTTGGTGTTTGCTTCCCTGGGTCCAACTTCTTAGGAACTCTCTGGGCTTCCTGGACTTCTGGAAGTCTATATGCTTTGCCATATTAGGGAAGTTCTCCTTCATTATTTTTTCAAAATAAGTTTTCAGTTTGTTGCTCTTTCTCTTCTTCTTCTGGCACCTCTATGATTTGGATGTTGGAACGTTTAGAGTTGTCTTGGAGGTTCCTAAGCCTCTCCTCACTTTTTTGAATTGTTTCTTCATTCTGTTCTGGTTGAATGTTTATTTCTTCCTTCTGCTCCAAATCATTGATTTGGGTCCTGGTTTCCTTCCTGTCATTGTGGGTTCCCTGTGCATTTTCCTTTATTTCACCTTGCATAGCATCCACTCTTTCCACTATTTTGTGACCATACACAACCATTTCTGTCAGAATCCTAATTACCAGTGTTTTGAACTCTGCATCTGATAGGTTCGCTAGCTCTTCATTGCTTAGATTTATTTTTGGAGATTTGATCTTTTCTTTCATTTGGGCCATTCTTTTTGTCTCAGCAGGCATCTGTTATATATAACAGGCATATGTTAGTACGTGAGGGGCAGAGCCTTAGGTATTTGCCAGGGCAGGGCAACTCCACATTGCTGCATTGCGGTGCTGCATGTGGAGGAGGGGTCAGGGAGAGAACAATGCCACTTGCACAGCTCTAGACTGGCTTTCAGTCACTTCTCCACTACCCACAAGCAAACTGGGCCCTTCTGGTGCCGATTCCAGAGCAGACGGGGGTTCGGGGTAGGGGGGTGTACATACTAAATAGGATCCTGTGGGTCTCTCCAACAAAGTCTCCTGTGAGACTTGGAGTTTCTCTTGGTGCTGCAACCCCAGCAGCTTTTTTCATTCAGACATTTTGAGGCTTTATTTTCCTACACTGGAAACCTGGGTTGCATGGTCTGTCTCGCTCCCCAGTTTTTCCTACTGGTTCATCCCCATGGAAATGTGGGACCGCCTGGTCTGCATGCTGCCACCTTACCCACCAAGGTCCTCCAGAAAGCACCTTGCCACGAGTCCTCCTCACCCCAGCTGCCCGTCTTTGCCCCTCCTGCTAGTCTGGAGGAATGTTTCTTTTTTGACCCCTTGGTTGTCGGACTTCTATCCAGTTTGATTTTCTGGCAGTTCTGGCATTTTTGTTTTTCAATTTGTTGTTGTCCTTCTTTTGGTTGTGCAAGGAGGCACAGTGTATACATTTACGCCTCCTCATGGCCAGAAGTTCATTCCCTTTACTTTTAGACTGTATGTATCTATTGTTCAGAGGTGGATCACTTGAAGACAGCATTTATAATGGTCTTGTTTGCTTATCCACTCAACTACCCTGTCTTTTGATTGCAGGATTTAATCGACTTACATTTAAAATGATTAATGATAGGTACATGTTTATCACCATTTTATTCTTTATAATTATGATCCTCTTTTATTCTTCTTTCTGCTTAAAAAATACCCTTTAACATTTCTTCTAATACTGGTTTGGTGGTAATGAACTCCTTTAGCATTTTCTTTCTAGGAAACTTTATTTTCCTTCAACTTTTTAAAAAAGATTTTATATATTTATTTTTAGAGAGAGGGGAAGGGAAGGAGAGAGGAAAAGAAACACCAATGCATGGTCACCTCTCACACACCCCCTACTAGGGATCTGGCCTGCAACCCAGGCATGTGCCCTGACTGGGACTGAACTAGCAACCCTTTGGTTCGCAGGCCCATGCGCAATACACTGAGCCATGCCAGGCAGGGCTTCCCTTTGACTTAAAAAAAAAAAAAAGATTTTATTGACCATGAGGGCCTGAAACTAGAAACTAACCTCAAGGAAAAAACTCAAAAACACTCAAATTCATGGAGACCAAACAGCATGCTATCAAACAATGAATGGGTTAATACTGAGATCAAGTAAGAAATCAAAAAGTTTCTGGAAACGAATGAAAATGAACACACAACAGTCCAAAATTACAGGACACAGTGAATGCAGTCCTGAGAGGGAAGTTCATAGTGATTGTTAAATAAATAATCTAACCCTACATCTACAGGAACTGGAGGAACAACAACAAAGCTCCGAGCCAGTAGAAAGGAAGAAATACTCAAGATCAGAGAAGAATTAAACGACATAGAGACTAAAACAACAAGTCAAAGGATCAATAAATCCAGGAGCTTATTCTTTGAAAAGATAAACAAAATCTACAAGTCTTTAAGCAGACTCATCAAGAATAAATGAAAGAAAACCCAAACAAAATCAGAAATGAGAGTGGAGAGATTCCAACTCATACTACAGAAATACAAAGGGCTATAAGAAATTACAGTGAATAACTACACGCCAAGAAATTTGAAAACC
The DNA here is from genome assembly GCA_004027475.1 of Anoura caudifer. NCBI lineage: Eukaryota > Metazoa > Chordata > Mammalia > Chiroptera > Phyllostomidae > Anoura > Anoura caudifer. The sequence continues at coordinate 51,639 of PVKU01003111.1, forward strand.
TGGGTGAAATGGAAAAATTTCTACAAACATATACTCTTCCAAAACTGAATGTAGAATAAGTAGAAAGCCTGAATAAAATACCAACAGATAGTGAAATTGAAGCAGTAATTGGAAAAACTCCTGGCACACAAAAGCCCTGGACTAGATGGTTTCACAGCAGAAGTTTACAAAACTTTTCAGGAAAACCTAACCACTATGCTTCTCAAATTATTCCAAAATAATCCAAGTAGAGGGAAGACTTCTAAAACCTTTTTATGTGACCAGCATCATCCTAATCCCCAAACCAGACAAAGACACAACAAAGAACGAAGACTGAAGGCCAATATCGCTAATGAACACAGATGCTAAAATCTTCAACAAAATATTGGCAAACCCCATCCAGCAATAAATTAAATAGTTCACACACCATGATTAAGGGGGATTCAATGCAGGTTTGCAAGGATGGTACTATATTTGCAAATCAATAAACATGACATATGACATAAACAAAAGACAAGACAAAAATAACATGATTATATCAATACAGAAAAAGAAATTGATAAGGTACAGCATCCATTTATGATAAAAACACTCAGCAATGGAGGTAGAGGGAGCATTCCTCAACATTATAAAGGCTATATTCAAGAAAACTACAGCGAACATCATACTCAACTGGTGAAAACTAAAAGCTTTCCCACTGAGATCAGGAACAAGACAAGGATGTCCACTTTCACCACTTCTATTCAATATACAGTGAACCCTCACCTATCATGGGAGTTACATTCCAGAGACCCCTGCAATAGGTGGAAATCCATGAAGTAGCAGTGTTATATTTATTTTATTATTTATATATATTTTAAGGCTTTAAAAACCCTTCCCACACTCCTATAAACCTTTCCAACTCTCTTATTAACCTTTCTCACACTCTTATAAACACTTGATATGCTCTTAAACACTTTCTGCACTCTTTCTACACTCTTAAACCTACGTAATTTTAACAACATATAAAATTCTATATGGGTACAGTAGACCACAAAATCCTGCAATATAATGAAAATTCCACAACACAGAATTAGAGATATATATATATATATTTTTTAAATACTCAATACAGTGTGAAGCTGTAGTAAGTGAACTGTGACATAGCGAGGGACTACTGTAGTATTATTGGAAGTTCTAGTCATAGTGATCAGACACGAAAAAGAAATAAAATGCATCTAAATTGGAAAGGAAGAAACAACACTGTCATTGTTTGCAGATGACATGTACATAGAAAATTCTATAAACTCTACCAAAAAACTACTTGACCTAATAGATGAATTTGGCAAAACAGCAGGATACAAAGTCAATATTCAGAAATCGAAGGCATTTTTGTACAACAACAATGAAATATCAGAAACAGAAATTAGGAAAAAATCCCATTTGACAGAGGAACAAGAAAAATAAAGTACCTAGGAATAAACCTAACCAACAAGGTAAAAGACCTATACTCAGAAAACTACATAACACTGAAGAAAGAAATTAAGGAAAACACAAACAAATGGAAATATATACCGTATTCACCAATTGGAAGAATTAACATCATCAAAATGTCCATACTACCCAAAATAATTTATAGATTCAATTTAATCCCTATTAAAATTCCAATGACATACTTCACAGATATAGAACAAACATTTCAAATATTTAGATGGAACCATAAATGACTCCAAATAGCCAAAGCACTTTTGAGAAAGAAGAACAAAGAAGGAAGGATCACCATACCTCACATCAAAGTATATTACAAGGCCATGGTTACCAAAACAGTCTGGTACTGGCATAAGAACAGACACATATAGATCAATGGAACAGAATACAGAGCTCAGAAATAAACCTAAGTCTCTATGGTCAGTTAATATTCCACAAAGGGGAGACAAGCATAAAATGGAGTTAAAATAGCTTCTTCAACAAATGGTGTTGGGAGATCTGGACAGCTACATGCAAAAAAATAAAACTTGACCACCAACTTACACCATACATAAAAATAAACTCAAGGTGGATAAAAAACTTGTATGTAAGTCATGATACCATAAAAGTCCTAGAGGAGAACATAGGCAGGAAAATCTCAGATATTCCATGCAGCAGTATTTTCACCAATATGTCCCCTAGAGTAAGTGACATAAAGGAAACAATAAATAAATGCAATGTCATTGAAATAAAAAGCTTCTGCTTGGCTAAAGAAAACATCAGCAAAATGAAAAGGGAATCAACCATGTGGGAAAACATATTTGCCAGTGATACCTCAGACAAGGGTTTGATCTCTAAAATATACAAAGAATTTGTGAATTCCACTCCTGGAGTGGACTCCACTCCAGGAAGACAAACAACTGAATTAAAAAATGTGCAAAGGACTTGAACAGACACTTCTTCAGGGAAGACATACATAGGGCCCAGAGACATATGAAAGGATGCTCAGCATCACTAGCCATCAGAGAGATGCAAATTAAAACCACAATGAGATACCACTTCACACCAGTCAGAATGGCCATCATAAACAAATCAAGAAACAAGTGCTGGCAAGGTTGTGGAGAAAAGGGAACCCTAGTGCACTGTTGGTGAGAATGCAGACTGGTGTAGCCACTGTGGAAAACAGTATGGAATTTCCTCAGAAAACTAAAAACAGAACTGCCTTTTGACATGGCAATCCCACTGCTGGGATTATACCCTAAGAATCCTGAAACACTAATTCAAAAGAATCTACGCACCCCAATGTTCATGGCAGCACAATTACAATAGCCAAGCATTGGAAGCAATCTACGTGCCCATCAGTAAATGAGTGGATCAAAACACTATGGTACATTTACACAATGGAATACTGTGCAGCAGAAAGAAAGGAGCTCCTACCCTTCATGACAGCACGGATGAACCTGTGGAGCATTATGCTGAGTGAGGTAACCCAGGTGGTAAAAGACAAATACCGTATGATCTCACCTATAAGTGGAACCTAATCAACAAAACAAGCAAGCAAGCAAAATATTACCAGAGACACTAAAATTAAAGACACAGTGACAGTAACCAGGTGGTCAGGGGCAAGGGATAATGAGGGGAAAAAGGGAAGGGTCATCAAGGAACACATATAAAGGGTATATGGACAAAGCCAAAGGGGGGTAGGATTGAGGGTGGAAGGTGGGAATTGGTGGGGCGGGGCGAGGGGAGTTTTGGATGGAAAATGGAGACAACTGTACCTGAGCAACAATAAAAAAATAGAAAAGATTTTCCTTCCTTCCTTACTTATTTACTTACTTATAGAGGAATGGAGGAAGAAAGAGGGAAAGAAACATCCATGTGCTAGAGAAACATCAATTGGTTGCCTCTTGCACACTCCCAGTTAGGGACCTGGCTTGCAACCGAGACATGTGCCCTGCCTAGGAATCAAATCACCAACCTTTCAGTTTGTGGGATGATGCCCAATCCACTGAGCCAAACCAATCAGGGCTCCCCTTCAATTTTCAATGATAGCCTTGCCCAATAGATTAGTTGGTTGTAAGGTCCTTGGTTCTTCATCACTTTGAATATTTCTTGCCAATCCTTTCTGGCCTGCAAAGTTTTATCTGCTTCAGTCTTAATGGGAGCTTTCATGTAGGTAACAAACTTCCTCTTGCTGCTTTTAAGATTCTCCCTTTGTTTTTTAACTTTTGGCATTTTAATTATGATGTATCTTAGGATGGGCCTTTTTGGATTCATCTTGTTTGGGATTGTGTGTGCTTCCTGGATTTGTGTGTCTTTTTTTCTCACCAGATTAGGGAAATTTTCAGTCATTATTTCTTCAAATAGGTTCTCCACCCCTTAGTCTTTCTCTTCTCTTTCTGGTACCCATATGATGCAAATGTTACACAGGATGTCCCAGAAGTCCCTTAAGCTATCATTTTTTAAAATTCTCTTTTCTTTTGCTGTTCTGGTTGGGTGTTTTGCTATCTCATCTTCCAAACTGTTAATTCAATCCTCTACTTCATCTAACCTGTTATTGATTCCTCCTACTGCATTTTTTATTTCAGATACCATATTTCTTCAGTTCTGAGTGGTTCCTTTTTATGCTATTTCTTTTTAAGTTCTGAGTTCCTCCATTGTTCCCCTAAATTCCTTGAGCATCCTTACAATCATTGTTTTGAACTCTGAATCTGGTAGATTGATTGGTTGCCTCCATTTCACTTAGTTCTTTTTATGGGGATTTCTCTTGTTTTCTCCTTTGGGGCATATTTCCTTTTCTCTCCATTTATTTCTATGTACTAGCTGTGCTGTGTCTCCCAGTCTTGGTATGGTGGCCTTATGCTGTAGGTGCCTTGAAAAGCTCAGTGGTGCAGTCTTCCTGATTACCTGAGCTAGGTGCTCTAGGATGTCCATTGTGTAGATGTAGGTTATACGAGGCTTCCTGGTATAGTTGAGTCTTGATTGCTCTTAGCCCCTCTGTGAGTGGCATTGACCCTCAGGCTGGCTTACTATGAGGATTAACCCTGACAACAGTTTATGAACTGCTGTGTGGGAGCTGATTCATGAAGCAGAATTTGCCCTATCAGGGTGCGGTCCCTGCTGATATTTCCCTTGGGGTTTGCTGCTTGTGGAGCTAATTGCGTAGTGCTCTGATGTGATCCGAAGCCCAGCACCAGGCATATTGGTTCTGGGGCCTCCATGACAGGGTCCAGTGCAGGTCAATATCAGGTGCTGCCTGTGACCAGCCCTACCTGTTTGGAGCTACAAAGTAATCCACAGTTTGTGCCTACCTATGTTGGGCCTAGGTGCATGTGAGAGGATCCAGACTGCATACCAAGGCTGGTTTCCAGCCAGAACCCAGGAGCAGGTTAGCAAACGGTCCAAGGCACCCTGAAATTGACCTCCACCTGCCTGCTGCTCTGCCACCTCCAAGTCTGCCTGAACCTCCCTCTCTGGACCTTTCCAAGAAAGTCTGCAAGCAGGCCAAAGCTGGTTGCAGCTAGCCGTCTCCTCCATAGCATGTGAGCTTGGCAAGGCAGGGCCAGTGGGAGTCAGGAGGGTGGAGCTAGTGGATCTGGGGGTGGGGGTGGCACCCGTGTGCACGCAGAGGGGGAAATGGTCCTTTACCCCAAAGCCACATAACTATGTGTCTCACTTGCATCTCTGACACCACCTGAATCCTCCAGGACTTTCTCAAAAGCTCTCCAAAAACGTCTGCCCTATGGGCCACAGTTGGCCGCAGCCAGAGGACTCCTTCAGAGGGCGACTGCCCAGCAGGGCTGGATTGGTACGTCTTTTAGATATAATGCTAAAAGTGTAATTCACGAATGAAAAATTTGAAAAGTTGGACCTTATTATAGTTTAAAATTCTGCCATGTGAAAGACACTGTTTAGGGAATAAAACAAACCACAATGACAGAAAATACCTGCTGAACAAACTATAGCTGATAAATGACTGGTATCCAAAATCTACTACAAAGTCTTAAAATACAGTAAGAAAATAACCACAATTACAAAATGGGCAAGTGATCAAAACAGACTCATCACCAAAGAAGATATGCAGTTGGCAAACAGCATATAAAATCATGCTCAACATCATATGTCAATAGGAAATTGCAATTTTTTTTAAAAAATGAGATTCCACTACATACCTATTAGAATGCCTAATATCCAAAACACTGGTGGAAAAGTTGTGGTTTATCGGGAACTCTCGTTAACTGTTGGTGAGAATGTAAAATTGTTCAGCCACTGAGGAACATATTTTGGCAGTTTCTCACACAACTAAATATACTGTTACCATACAATCAAGCATTTACACTCCTTGGTATTTACTAACCTTCACCCCACCACATACACCCAAAAGTTAAAACTGACACCTACACAAAACCTGCACACAAATGTCTATAGTAACTTTATTTATAATTACCAAAACATGGAAGCAACCAAGATGTTCTTCAACTGGTAAGTGGATAAACAAAACTGTGATACATCCATATAATGGAATATTTTTCAGAGATAAAAAGAAATAAGCTATCAAACTACAAAAATACATGGCAGAATCTTAAAAGTATATTGCTAAGTGAAAGCAGGCAATCTGAGAAAAGGCTAAGTATGGTGTAATTATAACTATATAATCTCTAGGAAAAGGAAAAACTATGGAGACAGTAAAAGATGAGTGACCAACAGGGGTTTGGGAAGGGTGGGAGGAGATAAAATCGTGGGGCATAGGGGATTTTTAAGAGAGTGAATCTTCTATATGACACAGTAATGATGGACACATCATTTATATTTGTCAAAATCCACAGAATGGAGACTTCGGGCCAAGATGGAGGCATAGGTAGACACATTGCACCTCCCCTCACAACTAAAATTAAGGACAACAAATATTTAGAAACAAAAAACATCCGGAACAGATAGAAAATTGAATTGTATGAAAGTCTGACAACGATTTGCTCACACCAGTAAGAGGGGTGGAGTCAGTGTCCAGAGGTGAGGGACTGCAACAGGAAAAAGCAATGGCTAGTGGTCCCAGATGCGCAGATGGAGGTTGGCACACCCCAGGCGCACAGGTGGTGGTTACCAGGCATGGGGAGGCACTGAGCAGACCCAGCGAGGTGCACAAGGTGGGTGACCTTGGTTACACATTCGCATGCAGATAAACCAGGTGAAAACGGGCAGCAAGACAGACTGCACAAGCCAGGGCCCCAGCACCGGGAAATAAAGCTTAAAAGCCTCGATTGAAAACACTTCTTGGGATTGAAGTGCTGGGAGAGACTGCCAACCTCACAGAGAGGACTGGAATCTGAGAGAGAGTGGGGCAGGCACCATTATTCCCTCTCTGACCACCCCCCCACACACATACAGCATCACAACACAGTGACTGGGTTTCCCTGCCCTGGTGAACACCTAAGGCTCCACCCCTCATACGTAACAAGTGCAACCAGACCAAAAAAAGAAAAAGAAAAAGAAGAAGAAAAATGGCTCAGACCAAAGAACAAATCAAACCACCAGAACCAATACTTTTAAGAGATCAAGAGATAGCCAATATATCAAATGCACAGTTCAAAGCACTGGTGATACGGATGCTCAGAGAATTGGTTGATTTTGGTCTCAAATTAGAGGAACAAATGAAGGCTACACTAAGTGAAATGAAGGAAAATGCACAGGGAACCAACAGTGATGGGAGGAAAACTGGGACTCAAATCAATGGAGTGGACCAGAAGGAAGAAAGAAACAACCAAACAGAAAAGAATGAAGAAACAAGAATTTAAAAAAATGAGGAGAGGCTTAGGAACTTCCAGGACATCTTGAAACATTCCAACATCCAAATTATAGGGGTACCAGAAGAGGAAAAAGAAGAGCAACAAGTGGAAAACTTATTTGAACAAATAATAAAAGAGAACTTCCCCAATCTGGCAAAGGAAATAGACTTCCAGGAAGTCCAGGAAGCTCAGAGAGTCCCAAAGGAGGAACACACCAAGGCACAGCATAATTACATTAGCCAAGATTAAAATGAAGGAGAGAATTCTAGCAGCAGCAAGGGATAAGGGCACAGTCACCTACAAAGGAGTTCCCATCAGACTGTCAGCTGATTTCTCAAAGGAGACCTTACAGGCAAGAAGGGGCTGGAAAGTATTCTAAGTCATGAACGGCAAGGAGCTACATCCAAGATTGCTCTATCAAGCAAAAGTTTCATTTAGAATGGAAGGGAAGATAAAGCACTTCTCAGATAAGGTCAAGTTAGAGGAGTTCATTATCACCAAGCCCCTATTATATGAAATGTTAAAGGGACTTATCTAAGAAAAAGAAGATAAAAAATATGAACAGTAAAAAGACAGCAAATTCAGTTATTAACAACCACACCCAAAACAAAAGCAAACTAAGCAAACAGCTAGAACAGGAACAGAACCACAGAAATGGAGATCACATGGAGGGTTAGCAACAGGGGAGTGGGAAGAGGAGAGAGGTGGAAAAGGTACAGAGAACAAGTAGCATAGACAGTGGGTAGAAAATAGACAGGGGGACGGCAAGAATAGTGTGAGAAATGTAGAAGCTAAAGAACTTATGACACATGGACATGAACTAAAGGGGGGAATGTGGGTGGGAGGGGGTGTGCAGGGTGGAGGGGAATGATGAGGAAAAATGGGACAATTGCAATAGCATAATCAATAAAATATATTTAAAAATATTTCATGAATTTAGATCCTTAAAAAAAGCAAATACTATCTGATTCTATTAGAAATGACAGCTAACAGTGAGCATGGCCTGTGTCAGTGACTGTGCCCACACTCCACATGCACATCATTAAATCCTCACAATAATTCAATCAAGTTGGTATTTTTCTCACCCTATTTCCTTCTGATTAACAAAGTGAAGCAACACCCTGACTGGTGTGGCCAGTTGGTTGGAGCATCATTCCACAAAGTGAAAGGTTGACAGTTCAATTCCCCAGCTGGACACATGCCTGGGTTGTGGGTTTGGTCCCTAGTCAGGGCACATATGAGAGGAAACTGATCAATGTTTCTCTCTCACATCAATGTCTGTCTCCCTGTCTTTCTCCCTCTGTTCCCCTTTCTCTAAAAATAAATAAATAAAATCTTTTTTTAAAACCAGATTCTTTTTTTTTTTTTTAAGATTTATTTATTTATCTTCAGAGGGGAAGGGAAGGAGAGAAGGAGACAAATGTCAATGTATGGTTGCCTCTCATGTGTCCTCCTCTGGGAACTGGCCTACAACCCAGGCATGTGCCCTGACTGGGAATCGAACCGCGATCAATCCACTGAGGTTCACAGGCCTGCGCTCAATCCACTGAGCTACACCAGCCAGGGCTAAAATCTTTTTTAAAAATTTTTTTAAAAAGCAACTGAAGCACAGAAATGTTAAGCAATTTGCTCAAAGTCACATAGCCAATGAATAGGCAGAGCCACTAAAAAGTAGCTAGCCCCATGTCTGTGGAGGTCATGAAGTAGGTATGGGATTATTACGCAATAAGATCTGAGAAATGGTTTGAAAAAAGTAGGGTACTGGATTGGGAACAAGTGAACCTACGTCTGGATTGCAATTCTCCCACTTAGTAGTTTTGATTCACAAAAAAAAATCTTAACTTCTCTGGCTTCAGCTGCTTGGTAAGAAGGCAATGATGCTACCGCTCCCTAAGTGACCAAATACACTCTGCATTTGAGAACTATCATTCCAATATGCACTGGTGTCAGGGTCCACTGACCTAGGTATTAGAGAGAATCCAGCTCAGTAAAAATAATTGATTCTACCCCTTATGCTCTTTGATGTTGGAAATTCTTTAAAATTGCTTAATTAAAAAAAATTAACAGCTGTTTACAGATATAATTCACATATCATACAATTCATCCATTTAAAGTGCACAATTCAATTTTTTTAGTATATTTACTGTTATGAAATTATGACCACAACCAATTTTAGAACATTTGCACCATCCTAAAAGAAACCTCAGCCATAGCCGAGTAGGCTAAGTTGGTTACAGCACTGTCCCGATACCCCAAGGTTGTGGGTTCAATCCCTGGTAAGGGCACATACAAAAATCCATCAAACACCCTCACTGGCATGGCTCAGCTGGCTGAGCAGTGTCCTGCACAACAAAAGGTCACCAGTTCAATTCCCAGTTAGGGCATATGCAGGGGTTGCAGGCCTGGTCCCCAGTGAGAGGCAAGTAATGGATGTTTCTCTCACACATCGATGTTTCCCTCTTTCTCCCTCTCTTTCCTCTCTCTAAAAATAAATAAAATCTTTAAAAAAAAGTCAACCTATGAATGCATAAATAAATGGAACAACAAATTCATGTCTCTCTCTCTCTCAAATCAATAAATAAAAACTAAAACAAAGAAACCCCATAACCTACTAACAGTCATTCCCCATTGTCCTCCAACCCCATCCTCTCCCCCAGTAGTAGACAACCATTAATCTACTGTCTGTCTCTATAGATTAACCTACTCTGGATATTTCATATAAATGGAATCATATAGTGATCTTTTGTGATCTACTGTTATCACTTAGCATGGCTAATTACATGCTTCAATCATATTGTAGCATGTATCAGTACTTCATTTCTTTTTATTATCAAATAACATTCCACTGTATGGAAGTACCATATTTTATTCATCCATTCATCAATTGATGAATATTTAGTTGTTTCTAAAATTGCCTAATTTTATAGTTTTTAGTTTTATAGTTTTTAAAGGATTATTTATATATTTATTTTTAGAGAGAGGGAAGGGAGGGAGAAAGAAAGGAAGAGAAAGAAGAATTAGTTGCCTCTTGCCCACCTCCAACTGAGAACCTGGCCCACAACCCAGACATATGCCCTGACTGGGAATCGAACCAGTGACCTTTCAGTTAGCAGGCTGGCACTCAATCCACTGAGCAACACCAGCCAGGGCTAAAACTGCCTAATTTTAATTAAAAAGGCTATATAGAAAATTTTTGCATTAAGATATTTCCAAGTAGATATCTCAACATAGTATGTTCACTATAGTAAATCTTACTAAGATTTAAAAAATGCACTACTTACAGTTAGTCAACAGCATATTCTGACATATTATTTACTGATATTAAAACAAACAGGCTACCAAAATATGAATATAATTATTACATAGTGGTGGTTTTTATTTCTAAACCAAATCTTGCTTTTCTCAAAACCAGTTGTTAAATTCTAATTCTGCCACCAGAGGTTATGGCTTCTGTGCTGGAAAATTACTGACTTCACTCTTCAGTTCACAATTGCTTTCCTTGTTTTCACTTTTATTTTTTTTAAACCTCTACGGAATTGCTCCAATCTACTTCACAGACCTTATTTCTTTCTACTCCCTTTCTTACTTGTACAGTGCTGACCTACTAATTGTCTTTACAGGCAAATCTAAATTTCATAGAATCATTTCTATTAAAGCTCTGGAAAAGTACATTGATTTTTCTAAGTCTTTTATTTTTTAAACTTCAGTATTTTATTAAGCTTTGAATTTAAAACTTTATCCCTGCTTCAATTTAAATTTTTCTACTTTAGACTGGGTCAAAAGTTTTCTTCTGATAATTGATAAGTTCCAAGGCATAAAAATCTTTCTCACTGGACTCAGTGTGGTCCACAGGTTGGGACCACATCTGTTTTGGTGACTGTTGTATTCTTGGTACCCAGCAGAGAGTATGTGTAGTTATTCACATATGTTATTCATATTCTGTTGAAAGAGGAAAAAAAAGACATGCAGCTTAAAGTAGATTTTGTAATAATAGTGAGTATCTATTGAGCTTATATACATGTGCAAAGGCCTATGCTAAATATTTTTATGCATTTTATTCTCATCACAGCACTATTATATAAGTATTATGTGTATTATCCCTTCCCAGTTCTAGAGATAAACAAACTGAAATTAAGTAAAATGATCAGAGATTACATAAGCAACAGAGCCAGAACTCAAGCTCAGGTCTGCCTCAAAGCCCATGAACCTAACCAATGTACAGCTCTATTCACACAGTCGAAGGAAAGAGAGCTAAAGCTAGAATAGTAAGTGAAGAGGGAGGGACGCTTGTGCCTATAGATCCTACCTACTACTGAGGTACCAAGAAAGAAGGTCCAAGGGAAGCTTGCCCCTCTGGGGTTTTCAGTAGAGAAAGCAGGCATACTTTTTCTATGACCTTTATTCAAACAGGCACATAGGACAGAAAAAGGCACAAAAATTTCCACAGTACATAAAATGTTTCCCATAGCCACAGGTCCTACTGAAGTTGCTCTTATGTAAAACTAGCTCATTCTGAATGGTTCACCTCGTAATTTCTGAAGCAAATTCTGTGCTAAACTGAAAAAACAAACAAGAATGCACAACCTTCAGTCAAGGCAAGGACAACCTCTAGTAACCAACCAGTTGCTTCCGGTGCTAGTCCAGTCATAGCCACCACCTCAACGTTCATTTTTATCTGCATCCAAACAGGGAAGCAGGGAACAATATTTTTAAGGATTAAATTACCATTGCTACACAGAGAGTACTTTAAAATCACTATGATATTAGGTTATCAAAATATGTACTTTTCCATTGTGTTCATATGCAATTTATCTTCATAAAGCAAGTTTACATTAATAAAGAACAGAGATTTGCATTATTTAAAGGGTTAAATACATAATAAATATACTTTGAAGACTAGTTGAGATCTGAGGATATTTTAATCTTGCCTCTTTTAATAACACTTTTCCTATGTGGAAATAATATTTCCTACTGAAATATTCTAAAAGGCATCTCATAATTTCTGAGCATGTTATGTTCCAGAGTCCCCTTTTGATGCTGTCTGAAAACTAGAAATCAATTATTTCCACAGAAAAGAAGGTATAAGCTGTTCTAATATTAGGCCACAATAGACTGTTTAAATTGAAAATACACTGCGAAAGGGTCTGGGTCCCACACCCAGCCTGTAACCCCTCGAGCCCTGAGCAGAGGGAATTGCAGGATGAGCCCTGTGCACGTCTCATGAACTAGCTGTGAAAAGTAGCAGTGAGCAAATAAAGCATGAGGACTCCCTGAGGAAGCTATTCTCAACACAGGCAGGCAAGGGTGGTACTGCTGCTTCCTGGGCCAGACAGGACAGAGGGTCATCCTTTCTTGAGTCACAGCCCTCCTTCATGCATATGTTACCATGTATAGTTTGTGAAATGGGTTATGCAGTTCATGATTTCTTCAGCCATAATAAAAACTCACTGGGGAGTACTTAGCAAAAATAATATTTATAAACAATGTATAACCATTTGTTATTCTTTTTATTTTTACAAATGGGAAAAGAGATTCTGCAGATTAAGTCATTTGCCAAATATCATAGAGCCAGTAATTCAGCAGTGAACTAAACAAAAATCCCTGCCCTCCAAAGCTGACATTCTAGAAGAGAAAGATAAGACAATAAATAAGATTAACAAACAAAATACAGTATTTTTGGATGGTGCTACATACTATAGAGGAAAATAAAGTGTAAAGTGCTGGGGTGGTGGTGGTTACCAGCGTGTAATTTTAAATAGGACAGTCAGTTAGGACTTTACACCAGAAAGTTAACATAGGGGCAACTGGAAGCAGGTGAGAAGGCAGTTGTATGAATATCTGGGGAGACAGTTTCAGGCAGAAGAAACAGCCGGTGCAAAGGCCCTGAGGAGGGAATGTGCCTGGAAAGTTCTGTCAATAGCAAGATGGCCAGTGTGTCTGAAGAAAAGTGAGTAAGAGAGAAAAAGTATGAAATGAGAAGTAATGGAGTGCCATGTCACATAAGACCTTGTCAACTAATTGTAAGGACTTTGACTTTTATGCTAAAGAAAATAGGGAGCTACTGACGGTTGTGACTAGAGGGGTAACAGTGACATAATTTACGACTAAAAATGAATGCTTCTGGCTCTTGACTGAGAATAGACTCCAGTGGAATAAGGGCAGTAGGGAGGAGTGCTGGTGAAAAGTGGGCAGTTCCTGATTATATTCTGAAAGTAAAATCAAAAGCATTTTGCCAACAGACCAATGATTACATCTTAGGAATCAAAGATGACACCAAAGTTTCTATTTTGATCAAATATGGAAGACTTTAAGAACAGCAGATTGGGGGAAAATCAGGAATTCAGTTTCGGACAGATTAAGTTTAAGATGCACATTAGATATCCCAGAGGACTGGTAAATTGGCTGGCAATTTCAGAGGAGCAATGCAGTTTTCAAATATCAAGTTGTAAGTCATGAGGACAGAGATGATATTTAAAACAATCAGGCCAGATGAGATCACTGTCCTAGATTCAAGAGCTTGAGTACAGAAAAAAAAATTCACTAGAATTTTCTTTTTGCTGAGATGATTAATAATCAGCAGCAATTTAAAATTACTGAAGAGTAATTTGAAGGGCTTTTAAAATGTATAATACTAATAATCTGTTACACCAATGTCATATTATAACACTTTACACAAAGGAATAATCCCATTTTTTATTCACATATATTTCTTCTTTCAAAAGCAAAATTATTTTTGTATGTTTGATCATCAGAAAAATCAGATCATTTCTAAAAGCGAGTTTACAGATCTAACCTAATCCCTTTGTTTTACAGATAGGAAGATGAAGGTGAAGACAGATTAAATGACTGCCTAAATTCACACACTAATCAGTGGCAGACTGCAATAATGGTCTGCAGAATGGTTAGCATCCCTTCTACCCTTTCACTATGTTTCTTTCTAATGGAGGAGTTTCAGTTAGTCATCTTGAATGGCAGTGGTTAACAAACTGTTTTTATCTTCACACACCTGATCACCATTCAGGCTAAAGATGGCAATATAACTGCCATGTAGGGAGACGGTAAAGGGGCTGAAGAAGCTCCTCAGGAGGCTCAGCCACAACCACGCTGCAACACCAAGGGTGTGCATATCCAAGTGGAAATCACTGCTGTTAAACAGCAGTTATTAAGACAAATAAAGAAGGGGAAAAAAAGGATAATTGTTATTTAATGACAACATAGAGAGCTGTGGAGAATTCAATTCTACTATCTTTTGAGCCTAATCAAGTGCTTGTGTTTTCTATGTTACTATTAGGTTCTCTGATCCCTGTCCAAGTATCTATCGTATGATTGATTACTCTTCTTGTTACCTGATCAAAGCTTGATGTTACTAACCATTAGCCACACACACACACAAAATAAATAAGAGCCTTTAGCTTCATGCTATAATTTTCAGTCAATTTAAATCATAATTACAAAAGTCATCAGAGTTAGTCATTACTTAAGAAAGGCTTAGCCCTGACTGGTGTGGCTCATCAGTATGGAGTGTTGTCCCATAAACCGAAAGGTCGCAGGTTTGATTCTTGGTCAGGGCACATGCCTAGGTTGCAGGTTTTGTTCCTCGTTGCGGCGTGTGCAAGAGGTAACTAATCAATGTTTCTCTCTCACATCAGTGTTTCTCTTCCTCCCTTCTCCTCTCTCTAAAATCAATAAGCATGCCCTCAGGTAAGGGTGGAAAAAAAGAAAATTTAAAAATGGCTTAAAAAATAGAAGAAAAAGAAAAATAAGACAGGCTTAAAATATAAATAAAATATAATCTATTTGCTTAGAAAACAAATTCTCTACTTAGAAAAGTTAAGATATGAGAATTACTAACCTTATCACTTAACTACCAATAAAGACTAATATAGTAAGTATTTAAACAAAAGATTAATTCATTTGATAATGCATAATACTAAATATTAGTCAAAATTTAATATGGTATAATAGTTTTGAAAATACTATTGAAAATATATTGAATACTATAAAGCACTTTACAAATAAGAGATAATTGTTTATCTGATGAAACAAAAATATGAGACTAGTAAAGATCTTCACTTAGTGATATACTTTGGAAACCAGGGGATCTTTCATGCATTCATTCATTCAAAAATCTATTTATTAAGCTCCTGCTATACACTGGGCACTGCATTTAAGGGCTAGCAAATACAACAGGAAATAAGACATAGCTCCTTTCCCTAAAGGAGTTTAGGGTCTAGTGGGAGACACTAAGAAAGCATGCAATTAAAATACAGCAGGCTGAGTGCTTCTAGTACTAAGTACAAAATGCCACCTATGAAGCTCACTGGAGGGACAACTAAACTAATTCAATCTGGGAAAACTTCCAAGAAGAAATGGCTAAACACAGGCTTGAAAAAAATGTGGTTAGCTAAACAAAGTGGAAAGTGTGTTATGAGCAGAGGAACAGCATTGCAAATGTCTGAAAATAAAAGAAGACGAGGCTTTCAAAGCCTTAAAAGTGGATCAGTATGACCGAAGTAAAGAATGGGAGGGGAAAGGGATGAAGCCAGAGAGGTGTGCAAGATCAAACACTTTGTTTTATCAATAAATAGCCTAAACATTAAGTAACAAATGGTTAAATAAATTATAGCATATCCATATAATAGCATATTATAGAATCATAAAAAATGCTACAATACAGCCCTGATCCATGTGGTTCAGTCAGTTGGGCATAGTCCTGCAAAGCAAAAGGTCCCTGGTTCAATTCCCAGTCAGGGCACATGACTAGGTTGTGGGTTCAGTCCCTGGTTGGAGAACATACAAGAAGCAACTGATTATGTTTCTCTCTTATAACGATGTTTCTTTCTGCCTCTTTATCCCTCCCTTCCCCTCTCTAAAAAATAAATAAATAAAATAGTTTTTAAATGTTATAATATATTTGAAAACATGAAAATGTTCATTAAAACAAATATCTATTTAGCCTATTATACACTGAGCTAGTTAGGTAAAAAATTAGACTATAAATAAACCAGTATGTTCACATGTGATATAATGTATGAAAAACATGCACATGCACATAGAAGAAAATAAAATCACAAAATGCTAACAGCTGTTACTGTTAGGGAAATGGGGTTACAGGTGATTTTTCTTTTTCTTTTTTGCTTACCTTTTTTTTTTGAACCTTGCCCCTATTATAAAAGTTAGTAAAACAATCCAAAGTAGATTTGATCCTTTTCCACATGACCAAGTGTTACTAAAAGGAAACTATAAATGTAACTCATTTCATCATAGGATCTGGAAAATGGTACACATCTAGAGTTATGTCTGTTTTATAAAACCAACTAACCTTTATTGAGTGCCTACTCTGTACCAGGCATCAAAATATGGATACAATGATAAATGGGGTGAGGGAGGTGACACGTGTAGGCAGAGTAGAGGGGGGCAATGTGGGGGCAGGGGAATTAGGCGCACATCTGTAATAATGTCAAAAAAGATAAATGAGGCCCAGTCCTTGCCTTGAAAATGCATACAGTCAAGCAGAGTAGACAGACATGCAAACAGAATAGTATGACGTGGCAAGGGGAATGTTAAAGGTATTGCAAAGTACTATGGAAGTACTGAAGGCAGAGACTTTTGTGGAAATGTCAGAAATATGTGAGAAGTATATCACTTCTGGCATTGTACAAACTACTCTTTCACATCTGTCTCGTACTCCAGTGAATCCCATTTATCCCACATCACCTTGACCTATTTGCCACAAGAAAAAAAAAAAGGAGGGCTGTTGGAGGATACACTGCACCAATTATATAAACTGGGCTCACAATGCAATGCTGGTATACTAAACTTGCTTTACAGGGAGCCAATTGTAGGAACTACACAATGACCCACTGAAAAGATGTATTATCAGATGGCCTCCTGTTTTTTAACACTCTGGGTTGTCAGGGGCAGACACACAATCGGGTCAGACTATATATGAAAGGGAGCTTTCTAGTAAAGCCAAATAGCTAGAATAGAGGAAGTCCAATTCTACTCACCTTTTAGTGAAAGAAAACGGAAATGAAGGGCAAAAGTCAGGAAAGAAAACAAGAAACTGCTCTTGTTTCATCTGCCCCCAAATTTACAACAATAATTTTCCCCTCTGCTTTGTTCTTAAAAACTTATCACCAACTCTCAAAACAATTACTATACTTATTTCCTACACTTATTTGCCCTTTTCACTTCACCTTTTATTTTTCTCTTTCATCATACTCCTTTAAATCTTCTTTTAAATATGGTAGGAACAATGAAATATAAAATATCAATCTGGCCATGTTGAGTATTTAAACTTTTATTACACAGAAATTTAGGGAAAAATTTTTCCTACAAAACTAAAAGAGGAATAAAAAATATCCTGACAGTGTAAATCACATAAGCGATTGTAATTTGAGTTATTACCCATGTCAGATATTCACTGTTAAATTTTATTAGAAGAAATCAGTGGCTCAGATAAAATCCATTTACTGAAAACGACTGGACCTAATTTAAAAACACTGTTTTGTTCTCCAGGTCCATCCACATTGTTGTAAAGAGCAAAATTTTCTTCTTTTTTATGGCTAAGTAGTATTTCATTGTGTAAATGTCCCATAATTGTTTTATCCACTCATCTATTGATGGACACCTGGGTGGATTCCTTATCTCCAATTGTAAATAACATTGCAATTAACATAGGAGTGCTTATGTTCTTTCGAAATAGTGTTTCAGGTTCCTTTGCATATATTCCCAGAAATGGGATTGCTGGCTATTTTTAATTTTTTCAGGTTTCAGCTAACCTTAGTATTTAAAATGACTGTGCCCTGGCTGGTGTGGCTCAGTGGATTGAGTGCCAGCATGCAAACCAAAGGGTCAC
This sequence comes from Anoura caudifer, assembly GCA_004027475.1. Lineage (NCBI taxonomy): Eukaryota > Metazoa > Chordata > Mammalia > Chiroptera > Phyllostomidae > Anoura > Anoura caudifer. Next base: position 69,708 of record PVKU01003111.1, read on the forward strand.
TGGTTTGATTCCCAGTCATGCCACATGCCTGGGTTGCAAGCCAGGTCCCTGGTGAAGGGCTCAAGAGACAGCCACATATTGATGTTTCTCTTCCTCTCTTCTCCCTCTAAACTCTCTAAAAATAAATAAATAAAATCTTTTAAAATAAAATGACTGTGTCAAGAAACACAAAATATACAGTTGGGATATCTTACTTCTGTCATTTATTTTATATCAATATATTACATGTTGCTTAAAAAGACCAATGTAGATATGAAAAGATAATACCACAGTTGCAGCAACGTACTGTTCTGTTAACCTGCTTCTCCAATGTTTTCTCCTCCACCTGTGAGAATGAGTGATTCACTCAAAAACTTGCTCCAATCCCCATCACCCTACTACTATTTTATTCTAGCCGATAACACCTCTTAACAAATCCCTTCCTCTCTTTTTCTACCTTCGTTCCCTTATATAACCAAAATATCCCATTTTTATTACCTCTTACCTCAAAGCTTCTATTCATCATCCCCCTTTTGCAACTCAACCAACTAGCTTATTTATAACTCCCACCCTGAAGAGAGCCTACCCATGTGGTCATTCCCTCTTTTCTGGGCCTGTGTATTAGAGTAAGCCTAAAGAAGAAATAAAGAAGCTGACAGGTCTGAAATCCCAGTGTATGAGGCATCACCACAGATAAGAGATGTCTGTGGTGGGAAGAGTTAGCAGGTACACCTCTTTAACCCCTATGAATAGACTTTGGAGACTCACCCAAACAGGTAAGAGCCAGCACAGCTTTCCTGTGTCCAACTGGTGCCAAAAATTAAGAGGAAACTGGTTATTTCTCTGTGCCTGGCACTTTTGGACATTTGCCAAATGAATGGTTTCATCTCAGGACCTCCAAAATATTCAACTACTTAAAGGAATGTTTGGCAAGAAGAAAAGGAAACTGCACAGTAACAATTTGTCGAGAATTAAATACTAACAACCTCAACAGCTAGCTTCTTTTTGTAGTAAGAGTATTCAAGAAGTAGGGTAAATATGGTCTCCACTATTCTTTTTTTTTAATCTGCCCACCTGCCTGAAATAGCTGCCTAAATTCCTTCCCCTACTTTCTAGAGGGCATAATTAAATATGCAGGCTGGAGGAAGAAGAGTGGACTCAAATGGCACAGATGACCACATGACTGCATAGCTCAATGTGTAGGCACCTTCCCTGCCCCCAGCTGACAGCCATCCACTCATATCCAGTATGGGATGGAACAACACTGGCGTGGAGATGTGGGTGAGGAGCTAGCCAGGACTGCACTGGCCAGCAATGCATGTGCAGAGGCAGCAGAGATTTCACATACTTTGCATATTTACAGTAGAGATTAGCTTGAGTCACCACACTAAAGGGTATTTATTATCTTTGACAGTTAAAATTTTTGAAATATATGGCATGAAATAAGAAAACAAAGTAATACTTCTATCATTTGCTCCTAATATATTTTTCTTATATTCATTTGATGTATTTATGTCTTCCTAAACACACATTTATTTTTTAAACTAAATTAGAAATGGTACAATAATTGTAAGATACCTCAAACATAAAAGTCCTTTCAAATTATTTTAGAAGCAATAATTCCTTTAAAAATACTTCCCAAACTACTGGTTCTTTATTAAAAGCAACATTTTGAATTCTAAGATCTCCTTTAGAGAGCACATAAAATTCAAATTATAGTATAATGGCCGTGCAGAAGAAAAGTGTACCTCAACTACCACTTACTTTAAGGCTCTATCTACTGTAACATATTTTTTTTGTTTTTAAGAGTTTATTTATTTCTAGAGATGGGAAGGGAGGTAAAAAGAGAGGGAGAGAAACATCAATGTGTAAGAAGAGATGTGTCCATCAGTTGCCCCTTGCACAACCAATCTTTACTGTATTTTTTCTGTTACTATTTAATCCTCTTATGCACTTCTTCCCCCCAGCAATCACCGCACTGTTATCCTTCTCCATGAGTCCCTTTTCCTTTCCCTATGTTTACAAAGTTTGGTTTTTCTAAATAACAATAAAACGTAAATAAAATTACCTATCAATGTAACAAAAATTTAAATGATAGAATAAGCTTTTTAAATACAATTATTAAATAATGTTATCAGTAAAATATGTTTCCATGAAAAATACATAGTTTAACTTCCACCCAAGATGGAGGCATAGGTAGACACACTGTGCCTCCTCCTACAACCAAAAAGGACAACAATAAAATTAAACCAAAAAACAACCAGAACTGACAGAAAATTGAACTGTATGGAAGTCCAACAATCCAGGAATTAAAGAAGAAACATTCACCTACACCAGTAGGGGGGTGGAGACAGGCAGATGGATGAAGAGGACTCCCCTCAAGGCAGTGGCTAGTGGAGGTGGTGGTCCCACATCTGTGTGCAGATAAACCAGGAGGAATGACTGGGGAGCAAGTCAGACCACACAACCCAGGATTCTAGCGTGGGGAAATAAAGCCTCAAAACCTCTGACTGAAAAAACCTGTGAGGGTTGAGGTGGTGGCAGAAACTCTCAGCTTCACAGAAGAGTTCATTGGAGAGACCCACAGGGTCCTAGAATGTACACAAAACCACCCACCTGGGAATCAGCACCTGAAGGGCCAATTTCCTTGTGGGTGGCAGCAGGAGTGACTGAAAGCTGGCAGAGAGCAGAGAGAGCAAGCTGTACAGTTCCCTCTAGGACTCCTCCCCCACATGCAGCTCCACTATGCAGAGATGTGGATTGTCCTGCCCTAGTGAACACCTAAGCCTCCATCCCTTACTACGTTACAGGTGTGCAGAGACAAAAAAATAAATAAATAAATAAATAAATAAATAAATAGCCCAAATGAAAGAACAGATCAAGGTGCCAGAAAAAATACAACTAAGCAACAAAGAGACAGCCAACCTATCAGATGCAAAGATCAAAACACTGGTAATCAGGATGCTCACAGAATTGGTTGAATATGGTCTCAAAATAAAGGAAGAAAATAAAGGCTCTGCAAAGTGAAATAAAGGATAATGTACAGGGAACCAACAGTGAAGGGAATGAAACTGGCACTCAAATCAATGGTTTGAACCAGAAGGAATAAACAACCAGAACAGAATGAAGAAACAAGAATACAAAAAAGTGAGGAGAGGCTGAGGAACTTGTGGGACAACTTTAAATGTTCCAACATCTGAATCATAAGGGGTGCCAGAAGGAGAAGAGGAAGAGCAAGAAACCAAAAACTTATTTGAAAACATAATGAAGGAGAACTTCCCCGATCTGGCAAAAAAAATAGACTTCTAGGAAGTCCAGAAGGTCAGAGGGTCCCAAAGAAGTTGGACCCAAAGAAGCCCACACCAAGGCACATCATAATTACATTACTCAAGATTAAAGATAGAGACTTCTGGCCAAGATGGAGGCGTAGCTGGACACGCTGTGCCTCCTCTCACAACCAAGATTAAGGACAACAAAAATATAGAACCCCCCCAAAAAAAGAAACCCTAACCAGGGCAGAGAGAAAATTGAATTGTGCAGGAGTCTGACAACAAAGATTCACACAGACTGGTAAGAGGCGCGGAGTCAGCAGCCGGCGGAGTTAGCGGCGGACAGACTCAGTGGCCCTCCACCCGCTGGTGGAGTAGGATCCGGGCGGGATAAGCCGGTGGTGGTCCTGGGCGCCCAGTCACTCAGGGCGTGCAGTCACACCAGGGGCACAGGTAGCGGTGTTGCCAAATGCAGGGAGGCCAGGTGGGGCACACAAGGCGGCAGACCACAGACACACATTCACGCACAGATAAACCAGGCGAAATGGGCGTCAAGACAGACTGCGCAACACAGGGCCCCAGCGCTGGGAAGTGAAGCCTAAAAGCACCCATTGAAAATACTTGTAGGGGCTGAGGTGCTGGGAGGGAGTCCCAGCCTCACAGGAGAGTTCATTGGGCAGACCCATGGGGTCCTGGAGCATGCGCAGGCCCACCCACATGGAAATCAGCACCAGAAGTGCCCAATTTGATAGGGGAAAGAGGCTGAAGAGATTGGAATCCGAGAGACAGCGCAGAGCAAGCGCCATTGTTCCCTCTCAGACCCTGCCCCCACATCCAGCATCACAACCCAACCACTGGGCTACCCTGCCCTGGTGAACGCCTAAGGCTCCACCCCTCACTATGTAACAGCAGCGACCAGATGAAAAAAAAAAACAAAAAACAAAAAACAAGGATGGCTCAAAAGGGAGAACAGACAGGGACCCCGAAGCTAATACATCTGAGTGACCAGGAGGTAGTCACCCTATCAGATACAGAGTTCATAGAACTGATAGCCAACCTATCAGAAGCACAGTTCAGAGCTCTGTTGATTAGGAAGCTCCCAGCATTGGTTGAGTTTGGTCACAAATTAGATGAATGAATGGAGGCTACAATAAGTGAAATGAAGGAAAATGCACATGGAACCAATAGTGATGGAAGGAAAACTGGGACTCAAATCAATGAAGTGGACCAGAAGGAAGAAAGAAACAACCAAGCAGAAAACAAGGAAGAAACAAGAATTCAAAAAAATGAGGAGAGGCTTAGGAACCTCCAGGACATCTTGAAACGTCCCAACATCCAAATTATAGGGGTACTGGAAGGGGAAGAAGAAGAGCAACAGGTGGAAAACTTATTTGAACAAATAATGAAGGAGAACTTCCCCCAATCTGGCAAAGGAAATATACTTCCAGGAAGTCCAGGAAGCTCAAAGAGTCACAAAGAAGGTGGACCCAAGGAGGAACACATCAAGGCACATCATAACTACCTTAGCCAGGATTAAAATGAAGGAGAGAATTCTAGAAGCAACAAGGGATAAAGGCAGAGTCACCTACACAGGAGTTCCCATCAGACTGTCAGCTGATTTCTCAAAGGAGAACTTACAGGCAAGAAGGGGCTGGAAAGAAGTATTCCAAGTTATGAAAGTCAAGGACCTACATCCAAGATTGCTCTATCCAGCAAAGCTTTCATTTAGAATGGAAGGGAAGATAAAGTGCTTCTCAGATAAGGTCATGTTAAAGGAGTTCATCATCACCAAGCTCTTATTATATATGAAATGTTAAAGGGACTTATCTAAGGAAAAGAAGATAAAAAATGACAATAAAAAGGCAGCAAACTCACAGATATTAACAACCACACCTAAAACAAAAGCAAACTAAGCAAATATCTAGACCAGGAGCAGGAACACAAAAATGGAGATCACATGAAGGGTTAGCAACAGGGAGGAGGAGAGAGGGAGAAAAGGTACAGAGAATAAGTAGCATAGACAGTGAGTAGAAAATAGACAGGGGGAGGGCAAGAATAGTGTGGGAAAAGTAGAAGCTAAAGAACTTATGACACATGGACATGAACTAAAGGGGGAAATGTGGGTGGGAGGGGGTGTGAAGGGTGGAGGGGGATGATGGGGGAGAAATGGGACAACTGTAATAGCATAATCAATAAGATATAATTTTTTAAAAAAAGATTAAAGATAAAGAGAGAATGTTAAAAACAGCAAGAGAAAAAGAAAGAGTTACCTACAAAGGAGTTCCCATTAGACTATCAGCTGATTTCTCAAAAGAAACCTTGCAGGTAAGAAGGGGCTGGAAAGAAGTATTCAAAGTCATGAAAGGCAAGAACCCACATCCAAGATTACTTTATCCAACAAAGCTATCATTCAGAATGGAAGGGCAGATAAAGTGCTTCCCAGATAAGATCAAGTTAAAGGAGTTCATCATCACCAAGTCCTTATTAAATGAAATGTTAAAGGGACTATCTAAGAAAAAGAAGAATATCAAAAATATGAACAGTAAAATGACAAGAATCCCAATGAACAATCTACAACAATCTACAATTGAACCTAAAAAACAAAAATAAGGTAAGCAAACAACTAGAACAGGAACAGAATCACAGAAATGGTGATCACATGGAGGTTTTTCAGAAGGGGAGGTGAGAGGGAGAGGGGCAAAAATGTACAGGGAATAAGCAGCAAATGGAAGGTAGAAAAAATAGACATGGGGAAGTTAAGAATAGAATAGGAAGTGGAGAAGCCAAAGAACTTATATGTACAACCCATGGACATGAACTAAAGGGGGATAGGCAAGTGGGAGTTGGTGTGCAGTGTGGAGGGAATAATGGAACATCTGTAATAGCATAATCGATAAAATATATTTTAAAAAATACATAGTTTAAGTTAAAATTTATTTGTAAACAGATGCCACTAAGGTAAGGTCAGTACAATAAGAAAAATAAGCCCATATATTAACCAGACTATAAAGATACAATAAATAACAAACTTTCCTTTTCAAATAAGTAGATGAAAAGAATCATTACTTAACATCTTAGGAAACAATAAAATAATATCCTTCATATTAAAACCTCCCAAATTTTCAGGTAAAGACTTAAATATATTTTTTAAAGTAGTAGAAAAATGAAAATTTATCTGCTAATGGTTCAGAAAAGGTTTCTTTCATACTTAAGAGCAAATAATCATTGTTTTTACTTCTATGGGACAAAAAATACCATACATAATGTAAAAAGGCCAAGAAAGTGTTTATAAACATTTCTAACATATGCAGCAGAGCAAAGAGATAAAACACACTAAATAATGAGCTCTTCATCAGCTAAATAATCAGCTCTTTTGTGATAAATACAAATATCACAAAAGAAAACTAAGCAAAGGACAGGAATAGACAACTACGAAAAAATGCAAATAACCAAAAATGTAGTTTTTTTGTTAAAAGGCTCAATTGCATTTGCCAATCAGCTAACTATATTTTTTAATGAGATGTCATATTTTTGCCTACCCATTTAGAAAAATATTTTTAAATGTTGTTATTCAGTATCACTGAATGTTCTGAAAAATGAACATTCACACTGTTGATAGGTTACAACTGACACAGAAAGTTTGGAAAGATATCAAACCTTAAAAAATATGTATACCCTTTGGTATAGCTATCCCATTTCTCTGATATTTCTTTACGATAAATTCCTAGATTTAAGAATTAGCTTGTTTACCTAAGAATTATTTATAATATTAAAAAACTGGAATCCTAATGTTCTACTCTATTGGACTGGTTAAATGTACAGCCTCACAGCTTAATGCTATATAATTACTGCATTATCATGTAGATAATGACATGCAAAAATATTCACAATGAATTAAGTGAAAAGACAGTTCCAAAGCAATGCATTCAATTACAGGCATGTGTAATGCATTTTACACACACACACATCATGCACACACCCCATTGGGAGAACATACATTGCAATCCCCTATCCATTATCAGGGATTGCTTCAGGGATTACAAGTCACAGTATGTGAGTCAGTAAGAGACACAGAAAGGTTTGCTGGAAGACTTCTGGGAGTGATTATCTCTTCCAGTGGATACACCTGGGTAAAAGATATACAGAATTCCTTTGTACTATTATTGAGACTTAAGTTTAAAATTATATCAAAATGAAAACTTCCCCAAAACTTAAACTAACTTAAATGGCAAAGAGATATTTATTGGCTCAATGCAAAATCATGCAGCCCTGATTGCTACTGACAACCATCTATAACCTCAAGAGGAACCATCTTGAGAACGAAGCTCACACTGCGTGCTACAGAGCTAAAAGCCAACCCTAAGGCTCACCCCTATGAACTTCCAGCTTTTGTGCCATCCATCTTTGTCATTTAAATCAGTTTGCATTTTTGGAACTTTTCATTTTGAGATAATTTAAAACTTACAGAAAAGTCTCAAAAACAGTCCTCAGATTTCCTGTATATCCTTTGTCTGAATCTAGCAATAGTTAACATTTTGTCCCATTTACTTTACATTCTCTGTCTGTGTCTCACACGCACAATCTTTTGAAGCCATTTGAGAATAAGTTGCCCACATCATGCCCATCTCTTCTTCAAATATTGCAATGTTTATTTCCCCAAAATAAGGACATGTCTTAGATAACCAGAGCACAATTATCAAAATCAAGAAATTTAACACAGATACCATCTAACCCATAGTCTACACTCGAATTTCACTAACGGTCCCCAAAATATGTCCTTTGTAGCTATTTTCCCTAACACAGGATCACTCATACCATTTGTTATTATATCCCTTTAGTCTCCTTTAATCTAGAACAGGACCTTAGCCTTTGTCTTCCATGACAATGACACTTTTGAAGAGTACAAGCAAGGTTTTTTAGTCTGTCTCATGTTTCTCTGGGTTCTGCATACTTGGTAGGAATACCTCAGATGTGGTACTGTGTCCCCTTCAATGGAACAGGAGGTGCACGGTGTTGCTTTGTCTCAATACTGGTGATTTTAACTTTGATCACTGTGGCAGACAGACTGTGAGGTGCTCCTGTGATCCCCACCTCCTGGTGTTCAAAACCTGTGTGACCCACCCTTGAGTGTGGGTGAGGCCTGTGACTTGCTTCTAAGAGAATACAGCAAGGGTGACAGGATGTATGTTATTAGAATTACGTAATTATGTCATATAAACTGTCTTTCATCTTACTGGAGTTTCCTCTCCCTAGCTAGCTGTGAGGAAGCAAGTGGCCATGTTGGGAAGCCCACATGGCAAGAAACTTCAAACGGTCTCTGGGTGCTGAGGGCATCTTCCAACCAATGGCCAGCAAATGTTGAAGCTGTCAGTCCTACCACCACAAGAAACTGAATGCAGCCCTGGCCAGTTTGGATCAGTTGGTTGGAGCATTATATTGTGATGGAAAGGTTGCTGGGTTCGATTCCCAGTCTGGGAGCATGTGATCTCCAGTCCCGGTGCGAAAAGGAGACAACCAATTGATGTTTCTCTCTCTCCCTTCCCGTCTCTCTAAAAGCAATAAGAAAAATGTCCCCAGGAGAGAGTAAAAAAAAGGAAATAAAGAAACTGAATGTAAACAACAAGCACAAGAGTAGGAAGCCAACCTTCCCCAGTAGGACCTCCAGATAACCCAGCCCTGGTTGACACCTGGATTCAAGTTTTAAAGGATCCCTAGGAGAGGACCTAGCAAAGCCATGCCCAGACTTCTGGCTCACAGGAACTGTGAGATAGTAAATATAAAATTGTTTCAAGCTGTTAAATTTAAGATAATAGTTTTTTCAACAGTGTTACACAGGAATACAAAATGTATACACTCACTTAAAGTACTTCTGCCCAATTACTCCAGTGTACTATTTTTCCCTCTGAAATCAGTTTAGAGGAGCTCCTCAAAAACTACGTCAGTATCATTGTCCTCATCAAACTTCCAATGGCTAGTTTTAATAACCATTAATGATGCTTGCCTAAACCAATTACTACCACAATGTTTGAAAAATAATGATGTTCTACTCATCATTCCTTCTAAATTTATCAATTGGCAGAGTAGTGAATAAAAGAACTTTCCCTTCTCCCCCAATTATTTATTCATGTATTTATTTACATATCAAATATACTCATTGATTTATTTGATAACATATTTATTCCATTGTCATTATATATTCTGATGCTCAAATATTCCCAGAATTGGCCAATGGGAGCTTCTTCAAGGTAACTCCTGAGTCCTTTTAACAAATCCCATTAACTTTTATAAACCACCTTACTGAGGTATAATTTACTAACCATAGAATTCACTTAAGTTGCACAATTTAGTGATTTTTAGCACATTTAAAAAATTGTGTGACCATCATCACAATCTAATTTTCAAATTTTAATTTTTTTATCACTCCCAAAACAAATTTCCTTTCCAGCTCTCAACTCTAGGAAACCACTCACCTCTTCTATTTCTACAGATTCCCTTTTCTGGGAAAGGAAAGGAAAATCTGGGCATTTTATATATATGAAATCATGCAGGGGTGTCCACCTTCAGCCTGTGGGCCACGTGCATCCCAAGATGGCTATGAATGCAGACCAAAACAAAATCATAAATTCAAGTTAAAACATTATGAGATTTTTTTGTGATTATGTGTTAAAATGTATTTAATGTGTGGCCTGAGACAACTCTTCTGCCTCCAGTATAGCCCAGAGATGCCAAAAGATTGGACATTCCTGTTAAGTGTGGATGTTTTCACATAGCATGTTTCTGCGACTCATCCACATTGCAGCACATATAAGTGCCTTGGTTCCTTTTATGTACTTTGTGCCAGTGTATGGACATGATATATGGTGTACTTCCTTAGTTCTCGGTACAGGATGTTCTGGGCTCATCTTGTACTTTCCCTGCTCCAGCCCTAGAATCAGACATTTCTCCAAGTAACTTCAGCTACTTTTAGTGGGGAAACCTATTTAGAAACCAAAAGCTAGATGGTTAGGTAAGCTTAGTGTTACAAGGGTGCCCCTAACTACTTCCAGGCCCTTTTGCAATGTGTGTGTGTACATGTATGTTCTATAAACACAGAGAGACACACATATATACATACATTCACACAAACATGGAATGTTAAGCTACTTTTTAGTGCTTGTAGTTGAAAGCATCCTAACTCACACAGGCAACATCAGAGATAAGATAAAAATCTCTTCTCTAGCTAGGAAGGAAACAGCAGTAAAAAAACGATCAGACTTTTAGTTTCATTGGGCTTCACAACTCTGAAACACACACACAAAAGGCTTTTGCTTAGGCTTTTGACGAATAAATGTTTTCTGAGAAAGGATCCCAAATGCTTGATGTTAAAGTTTTGTTTTTACTTTTCTCTCTAGAAAGTTGCATAGTGGGCACAAAACGATTTCTGTTGAGTTGAGACACCCTAAACACCCCCACCCCATCCCTATCAATTCATATACTGGCTTAGTCAATTGCCAGTGAAGGGGAACTTTTCAGTCATGTGGTACTGTGAGCTCACCCTTTGAGACTGTTATTCCACATCAAACACACTCCAAATAAAAGACAGATAAAAGAATGGTCTGCAAAAGATTTTTACATACACACACCCAGGTGACCATCAATAGATCAACAAATAAACAAAATGCAGCATATACATACAATAGCATATTATTCAATCTAAACAAAAAAGGAAATAATGACACATGCTACAACATAAATGAATCTTGAGGACAACATCATGCTAAATAGAATAAACTAGTCACAAAAAGACAAATATTGTTAAGGTCCCACTTATATGATGAACCTGGAGTAGTTAAATTCATAGAGACAGAAAGTAGAATCGTGGATGTGAGGGGCTGGACTGAGAGGGGGTTTGGGAAGTTAGTATTTAACGCAAAAGTTTCAATCTTGCAAGATGAAAAGGTTCTGGAGATCTGTTACACAACAATGTGAATAAAATTAACACCACTGAACTGTACATTTAAACATGGTTAAGATGGCAAATTTTATGTTGTTTATTACCACAATATAAAAAATTTTTGCCACCTTACTTCTTAGCTCACAAATTCTAGAAGTCAAAAGACATGTTCAAATAACAAACCAACCATAAGAGAAAAATTCAGAAATGTGATTAAAAATATCTCATGAGAAAAAAAAGGCTTAAACAAAAGAACAAATCAAACCACCAGAGCCAATACTTTTAAGCGAACAAGAGATAGCCAACCTATCAGATGCACAGTTTCAAAATACTGGTGATCAGGATACTCACAGAATTGGTTGATTTTGGTTGCAAATAAGATGAAAAAATAAAGGCCATGCTAAGTGAAATGAAGGAAAATGCACAGGAAACCAATAGTGATGGGAGGAAAACTGGGACTCAAATCATTGGAGTGGACCAGAAGGAACAAAGAAACAACCAAACAGAAAACAAAGAAGAAACAAGAATTCAAAAAAATGAGGAGAGGCTTAGGAACCTCCAGGACATCTTGAAATATCCCAACATCCAAATAATAGGGGTACCAGAAGGGGAAGAGGAAGAGCAACATGTGGAAAACTTATTTGAACAAATAATAAAGGAGAACTTCCCCAATCTAGCAAAGGAAACAGACTTCCAGGAAGTCCAGGAAGCTCAGAGAGTCCCAAAGAAGGTGGACCCAAGGAGGAACACAACAAGACACATCATAATTACATTAACCAAAATTAAAATGAAGGAGAGAATTCTAGAAGCAACTAGAGATAAGGGACACAGTCACCTCCAAAGGAGTTCCCATCAGACTGTCAGCTGATTTCTCAAAAGAGACCTTACAGGCAAGAAGGAGCTGGAAAGAAGTATTCCAAGTCATGAAAGTCAAGGACCTACATCCAAGATTGCTCTATCCAGCAAAGCTGTCATTTAGAATGGAAGGGAAGATAAAGCACTTCTCAGATAAGGTCAAGTTAAAGGAATTCATCATCACCAAGTTCTTATTATATGAAATGTTAAAGGGACTTATCTAAGAAAAAGAAGATAAAAAATATGAACAGTATAAAAAAACAGCAAACTCACAGATATTAACCACACCTAAAACAAAAGCAAACTAAGCCAACAGCTAGAACAGGAACAGAAACACAGAAATGGAGATCACATGGAGGGTTAGCAACAGGAGAGTGGGAGGAGGAGGGAGGGGAAAAGGTACAGAGAATAAGTAGCATTGATGGTGGGTAGAAAATAGACAGGGGGAGGGCAACAATAGTGTGGGAAGAGCAGAAGCTAAAGAACTTATGACACATGGACATGAACTAAAGGGGGGAATGTGGGTGGGAGGGGGTGTGCAGGGTGGAGGGGAATGAAGGGAATGGGACAACTGTAATAGCATAATCAATAAAACATATTTTTAAAAATATCTCATGAATTATTAATTATTGAAATGAGGAGACCTATATGTAATGATATATTATCTGCAAGTGGAATTACTCCTAGATTAGAGGAAATTTAATTTGTAATTGTCCTCAAATATCCATTCGATACATATATCAGTATCTGTATTAGTAAAAGTAGTACTAGCTGCTGTAATAAACGAATCTCTCCAGTGGTTTCCAAATTGACAGGTGTGTGCTCACAGTGGCCACAAAGGCCTTACATGACATGACCTGTCTCCCTGCTACCTTTCCGACCTCATCCACCACCTCCCCAAGCCACAATGGCCTCCTTGATGCTCTTGGCCCACCTGGGCAACACCTCATTGCAGGGCCTTCACACTTGTTTTTTCTTCTGCCTGGCTTATTGCCTCACATCATTCAGATCTCTGCTCAAACGTCACCTCAAAAGAGAGAATTTCACATCCAAAATATACTCCTTTCCTTGTCTGTTCCATCCCCCGCCCAGTTATACTCTATCCCTTGTCCTTTTATTTTTCTTCACAGCACTTAATAACATATAATATTTTGTGTACATTTATATCTTATCTATAACTAATAGAATGCAAATCCATGCAAGCAGAAGTTTTTGTCTGTTTTGTCCCTTGTTATACTCCCAATGACTAGAAAAGTGTCTGGCACAGGGTATTTTCTCTGTAGAAAAACAGGAAAAGGAAAGAAAGAAAAGAGTAAGGGGAAGGGGGGAAAGAGAAAGGAAACTGAGGGATGTACTGAGAGGAAGGAGAAGAGGGGAGGAAGAGGGGAGAAAGTGTCTGTGTGCCTTCCAACTTCAGAGTTACTCTTCTGTTTCCAGCGGGGCTCACCTCACTAAAGCCAGTAAATTATATTTTTTTCCCTTTAGTTACCTGAATTTTACAATTAAAAATGCTAATATTTACTTTTATTACTATGAAACACATAATTAAAAATCTGATTTACTCTCACATCACTAAACAATGGAATAAAGGATAATTTTGTTAGGACATGGGACTCGATTTTTACCTAAAGGAAGTAAACAAATTTTCGAAAATTTATGATACACAAACAGCACTGGATCTGACAGCTTCATTACTATACTTGTTTAACTGTGACTCATGAACTGGTTTACATAAGAGTAAATTTCCTGGTTTCCAATTGCTTGAATAACTTGTGCCAATAGCAAGGTCCTGTTTCTTGAAAATGAACTGTGCTAATTCAACAGTATTCAAGAAAAGGCTTTAAAAGAAACAGCAGTTCATTTTTTTTAGACTGGCCTGTAACTGCTAACTTTCCCTTGTATCTTAACATTTTCTTTTGTTGAGTTGCCTTCGATAGGTGCTTTCCACCTCAACCCTATTTTGATTTCTCTTGTAGCTTAAAAATCATCAAAATCCCTAGAGACTGAATTTTATGGGAATCAACTAAAACTACAGTTCTTGATTTGTAACCAGGTGCCTGAGCTTGGCAATGAGCATGGCTCTGCCTGGCCTTCCCTTCATCTGGCTTACTCAGGGGACTGGACTTGCCTGAATTTGGACAGCAAAACTGAGCAAACTGCTACAGTTATTCAGGACTAGTAAGAAGGCAAAATGTATGTTTCTATCTTTAGTTTTTCACTTCACAGCACCATCCCCCCCAACAAACACCCATAATGTCTCTTTTGTTTGCCTATTGCAAAAGCAAAACATATTCATTATACATCTCAGAAAATACGAGCAATCAAAAGGACAGATATACACATATACACATGTATACATATATACATATACACATACATACATATATATGTATGAAATCCCGAAGGCAATCACTGTTAGTAGTTTACTATACTTGTCCTTTGCACATTTTTAATAAAAATTGGGCCATTCAGTACCTAACATGTATTTTATAATCTGTTTTGTACAATAATGAAACATAACTTTTCACATAAACAATTTTATCCCATTTATTTGCTTTTAGTAGTGCACAGTCTTCTGTTACATGACAGACATTTAGATCGACTCCAATTTTCCTCTAATAAACAGCGCTGCAAATTATCTTCTTCTACAGCTTTGCACATATTCTTAATTTCTTTGGAAATGGTCTTGTAAGTAGAGTTAATGAATTAGATTCATGCTCTTAGATGTATGACATGTATAGTATTGCCCAGCTGCTCTCCAAAAAGTTAATTAAAATCTCTACTCCTACATTTTGCATATAAAAACAGATATATACTCTAGTATTCAAATTCCTTTTAATAAAATATTGCATTCAGGTGATGACAATAATAACAATGACAGCATTGGCCATCCTACAAACTGATGTTCTAAGCACTTTTCATACCTGGTCTCTCTAATCCTTACAATCACCTCAGGGACACAGGGTGATATTCTCAGTTTACAGGTAGGAAATGTGGGCTCAACAAAGTAGTTGTAGCAACTTCCAGTCAAGACGGTATAATCAAAATTACAACTCAACTACAGAACAACCATCATTCAGAATGGCCTGAAATCTGGCTGAATTGAAGTCCTACAACTACAGAATTAAGAAGCCACATGCAGACTGGCAGGAGGGGTAGAGACACCAAGCAAGCTGGTCTCTCATCCATGTGTGGCAGACAAAAACTGGGGGGGGGGGGGGTAATCCCAGCTGCGCAGGTCCCTTTGAGGAGTGAGGGGTCCCAGCCCCACAACATGCCCCCCAGCCCAGAGTTCCAGTGCAAGGAAGAAAAGCTTCCATAATCTCTGCTTGTAGAAACCATCAAGGATTGTGGCTGAAGGAGAGAGAGGGCTTCTGGAGTCCCAGGCAGTTCCTCTTAAAGGGCCTGCTCATGCATTTTACCTGGGCTCACTCCCCCAGTTCCAGCATTGGGGTGGCAGTTAAAAGGCACCAGAGGCATAAGGGGAGGAGCTGAATTGTCCAGCATCAGGGTGAGAGCTGGGGGAGGGCAATTTTCCCTCAGATAGAAGCACTAGTAGAGGCCATTGTTCCTTTGCTGAGCCTTCCCCACCCCTTGCAGAGCCCACATGTAGGCACCATATCTGAGTCTTCACCAATCTGACTCACACTGTTCACCCTGCCTGGGTGATTCCCTAAAGCCCTGCCCCACCCAACTTTCAGGCTCACTCAAGCTGTTTCCAGTGACTCTTCCATAACAATGTCCTCTCTTGGCTCAGGCTTCAGATTTTACTACAATCTCTCAAACAAGCAGCATCTGGCCTCAGCGTACCTGATACTTCTCGCTATGTGGCCCCAGTATGCAGGGGCTGACCTTGGCCTACACCTCCCTGAGGTACCAGAGCCAATGCACCCAGTGGACAGCTTCAGACCAACCACACCAAAGCACCACCACCCAACCACCTCCACAAATGACACACTCCAGGGGATGACAGTGGACAGCAGACCTCCATTGAAGTAAGTCCTTTTCTGTGGGTTGGGGTCCTGCACAACTGATCCTCCACCATGGTCAGAGGTCAGTGATCACAGCCAATTCTTGCAGCTGATCAGTCTGGGTGGGAAGGGTAAATCCTTTCCACTGATGTGCCAATAGCAATCAAAGCTCAACAACAAGAAGAGGGTGTATACAACCCGCATGGGCAGTGCACCTTAAGGGCCCAACTTGGGTGATCAGGGAGGCTGTATCACCGAACCCTACTGAACACCTACTACATCAGGCCACTCTACCACGTCTGGGAAACATAGCAGCTCTACCTAATATTGGGTTAACCAAAAAGTTCATATGGTTTTTTCCATAAAATAAAAGACACATTTTCATTTTTACCAATAACTTTATTGATTTGGATATTTTGAGTATGTTCACTATCTCCCACATGGTATAATGCTGATTGTTCTCAATGTCTTGATTTGAAGCTATCAACTTCAACTGGTCTACCTGACCATGGAGAATCATCCAGCAAGAAATCTCCAGTATGAAACTTCACAAACCACTTTTGACATGTTCTATCAGTCACAGCACCTCCTCCATACACTGCACAATTTTTTTTTTGCATTTCAGTTGTGTTTTTATCTTTCTTGAAATAATAAAGCATAATACACTGAAAATGTTGCATATTTTCTTCCATCTTCAGCATTAAAATGGCCACACAAAAATTCAACAATTTTGATTAATTTTTTTTAAATGCACTCTGATACTCTGATATGACAACTGTCATAATACAATCTGACAAGATTGTTTCAAATGAAGTTAAAGAAGACTACGTGTGACTATAGCCATCTTATGGAAAAAAAACAAATGAACTTTTTGGCCAATCCAATACACAGAAACAAACACAGGAAGGCTGTCAAAATGAGGAGACAAAGAAAAACGGCTCAAATGAAGGAACAGAATAAAACTCCAGAAAAATAACTAAACAAAATGGAGATAAGCTATCTACTAGATGCATAGTTAAAACACTGATTTTAAGGAGAGTAAATGAGCTTAGCGAGAACTTCAACAGCATAAAAAAAGGCCAATCAGAAAAGAAAGATACACTAACTGAAATAAAAAATAATTTACAGAGAATCAACGATAGTATAGATGAAGCTAAGAACCAATCAACAATTTGCAATATAAAGAAGCAAAACAAAAACAAAAACAAACCATGCAATCAGAACAGCAAAAAGAAAAGAATCCAAAAAAATGACCACAGTATTAAGGAGCCTCTAGAACAAGTCCAAGTATACCAGCATTTGCATCATAGGGATGCTGGAAGGAGAAAAGAGAAAGCCACGAATTGAAAACCTTTGTGAAAAAATAATGATGGAAACCTTCCCTAATCTGGTAAAGGAAATAGACATAGAAGTCCAGGAAGCATAGAGACTCCCAAATAAGATGGAACCAAAGAGGCCCACACCAAGATATATCAAAATTAAAATGCCAAAGGTTAAAGACAAAGAGAGAATCTTAAAAGCAACAAGAAGGGGGGGAATTGGGACAACAGTAATAGCATAATCAAATAAATAAATAAATAGCAACAAGAGAAATGCAGTTAGCTACCTACAAGATAGGTAGGAGATCCTATAAAACTGTTAGCTCATTTCTCAACAGAAACTTTTCAGGCCAGAAGGGACTGACTCAAAATACTCAAAATGTTGAAAAGCAAGGATTACAACCAAGGTTACTCAACTTAGCAGAGTTATCATTTAGAATAGGTCAGATAAACAGCTTCCCAGGCAAGGAAAAGCTAAAGGAGTTCAATACCACCAAACCAGCATATACAAAAGGGTCAGACTTCCAGCCAAGATGGAAGCATAGGTAGATACACTGTGCCTCCTTGCACAACCAAAATAAGGACAACAACAATTCAAAAACAAAATAACAATAGAACTGTCAGAAAATTGAACTGTATGAAAGTCTAACAACGAAGGAATTAAAATAGACACATTCATCCAGACCGGTAGGAGGGGCAGAGTCCAGCTGGCAACTGGGCGGAAAAGGGTCCTGGCAAAAAAAGCGGTGACACAGGGCGCATAAGGCAGCAGCTGACAAACCCCGGTGGCAGGACGACCAGGAGAAACTGGGGAGCGAGACAAACCCTGAAACCCAGGGTCCCAGCAAGAGGAAATAAAGCCTCAAAACACCGACTGAAAACACCTGTGGGGGTTGAGGTGCTGGGAGAGACTCCCAGCCTCACAGGACAGTTCACTGGAGAGACCCACAGGGTCCTAGAACATACACAGGCCTACCAACCCAGGAATCAGCACCAGAAAGGCCCAGTTCACTTGGGGGAAGCAGCAGAAGGGACTGAAATCCAACCAAGAGCGAAGCAAGCGCCATTGTTCTCTCTTAGACCCCGTCCCCACATACAGCCTCACAACCCAGTGACTGGGTTGCCCTGCCCTGGTGAACACCTAAGGCTCCCCTCCTCATAGGTAACAGGCTCGACAACATAAAAAACAAATGGTCCAAATGGAAGAACAGATCAAAGCTCCAGAAACAATACAACTAAGTGACGAGATAGCCAACCTATCAGATGCACAGTTCAAAATACTGGTGATCATGATGCTCACAGGATTGGTTGAATTTGGTTGCAAATTAGATGAAAAAATGAAGTCAATGCTAAGTGAAATAAACAAAAATGTACAGGGAACCAACACTGACAGGAAGGAAACTGGGACTCAAATCAATGGTGTGGACCAGAAGGAAGAAAGAAACATTCAACCGGAAAAGAATGAAGAAACAAGAATTCAAAAAAATGAGGAGAGGCTTAGGAACCTCCAGGACATCTCAAAACATCCCAACATCCGAATTATAGGGGTACCGGAAGGGGAAGAGGAAGAGCAACAAGTGGAAAACTTACTTGAACAAATAATAGAGAACTTCCCCAATCTGGCAAAGGAAATAGACTTCCAGGAAGTCCAGGAAGTTCAGAGAGTCCCAAAGAAGGTGGACCCAAGGAGGAACACACCAAGCCACATCATAATTACATTAACCAAGATTAAAATGAAGGAGAGAATTCTAGAAGCAGCAAGAGATAAGGGGACAGTCACTTATAAAGGAGTTCCCATCAGACTGTCAGATGATTTCTCAAAAGAGACCTTACAGGCAAGAAGGAGCTGGAAAGAAGTATTCCAATTCATGAAAGTCAAGGACCTACATCCAAGATTGTTCTATCCAGCAAAACTTTCATTTAGAATGGAAGGGAAGATAAAGTGCTTCTCAGATAAAGTCAAGTTAAAGGAGTTTATCATCACCAAGCCTTTATTATATGAAATGTTAAAGGGACTTATCTAAGAAAAAGAAGATAAAAAATATGAACAGTAAGAAAACAGCAAACTCACAGATATTAACAACCACACCTAAAACAAAAGCAAACTAAGCCAACAGCTAGAACAGGTACAGAACCATAGAAATGATCACATGGAGGGTTAGCAACAGGGGAGTGGGAGGAGGAAAGAGGGGGAAAAGGTACAGAAAATAAGTAGCATAGACAGTAGAGAAAATAGACAGGGGGAGGGCAAGAATAGTGTGGTAAATGGAGAAGCTAAAGAACTTATGACACATGGACATGAACTAAAGGGGGAGGAATGTGTGTGGAAGGGGGTGTGCATGGTGGGGGGGAATGAAGGGGGGAAATGGGGTAACTGTAATAGCATAATCAATAAAATATATTAAAAAATAAAATAAAATTGCAATACATTTCAGCTAAAAAAGTTAAAGTGTCTTCTTTACGAAGAAGAGGAAGAATAAAAGATCAAAATATAAACAATAAAATGGCAATTAATACATATCAACAATTCAATCTAAAAAAGAAAACAAATGAATAAGCAAAACAGAAATAGACTTATAGACACAGAGAACAGTTTGACAGTTGTCAGACAGAAGGGGTTTGAGGGGTGGGTAGAAACAGGTGAAGGGATTAAGAAGTACCAATTGATTGTTATAGAACAGTCATGAGGATGTAAATTACAGCATATGGAATACAGTCAATAATATTCCAATTACTATGAATGGTGTCAGATGTGTGTGAGATTTATCAGGATGATCACTTAGTGAGTTACACTATATAACTTACTAAGACATTACACTATGTAATTACTCAGGACTGCCTACTCTTGAGTAAAGCTCCAAAACAATGTTAAAGAAATGGAGTCAACTCTAATGTATATAGTGTGCTACACAGCTCAGGTCCACTATCAAGAGCCAAGGTATAACTATTCCAGAATTTTGCAAGCTGGTTGGTTAAATTTCTGACAGCCTGAAATTGGCCAAGTGGCAGTATTTATACCACAGCAATCAGTGGGGTTTTTTTGTTTGTTTTGGGAGCCAGTTTACCAGCACACCAAATTTAAGTACTGAAGTCTGTCTTTTATTTTCCCAGATAGTCTGTCTTCTATCTCTCCTTGTTATTACCCTGGTAAGAAGGGCTATCTTGTCTTTTCTTTCTCTAAATAGCTGCCCGCTCCACTGTGAGGGAGTAGTTAGGTACTTCTACCATATGCAGTGCCAAAAGGATTGTTCATCACACTCATCTCCAGCACCCAGAGCCGAATCACCTCATTTGCCTTGAGAGCACCAGTGTTAATACCACCTTTGCTTATACCCATTTTGACACAGAATCCCATTATCCATCTCCTCATCTTGCACCCCCATAAAGGTCCACATTCCCCTCTTTGAGACCTGTTGCTCACCCCTTCCCAATTCCGGAAATCCTTCCTTGTGTCCTTCAGAACTAACGGTTCCTTCGTGTCTTCAACTTCTCTCTGAATGTCCCCCCTTTACCTTTCTGTCCTAAATTTGAATGGCCCTAAAGAGCAGTGTTGGTCCTGGCTGTTCTTTCCATAATATTTTCAAGTCACTGGGCCTGGAATTTAGAAAGATATCCTCCTTGCTTCTTAATGATGCTTCCTCACCATTCTCCCTCCCCACTCCTTAAAACTCTCCAGTTCTGATTCTTACATCACCAGACCCTACACCTACTATCCCTCCTTGTTGCTGTCATCTAACCCCACACCGCTCCTCCCCCGTAATCCCCACTCCTGTCTCAATAACTCTAGCTGATGATTTCCTGTCACTTCCCTCTCCTCATGCTTGACGTTAACATGACCCTTCCAACACCTTGGCCTCTCATTTCTGTGAACTCCTCTAATGATCGTTCTTCCACCTGACCTCAGCTTCTCACTGCCATGATACCCCAGACCTCTTTATCACTAGTGACTACAATCACGCCAATATCACGTATCCTTCTCTTTGACCACCTCCTCCTAGCTTTCTACCTCTTTACCTCTAGTATCTAATAATCCTTTGCCCATTGATCCTATGTTCTTTTCATTCTCCCTCACTGCTCACCCCTACATTCCAACTTTCCTTCCTCAGCACGCTAAATTCCAAGGTCAGACATAATTATTTGTCCTAAAACCCCTTGCCTTTTCTCCCTTTGTACTTGTTTGGCTAAACCACACACTGGTTAAATCCAACTCTTCACCCACCTGACTTTGTACAGTTGAATGTGGCTGGAGCAAAACAGAAAATTATACTAACTGATACTGCATTAAATTCATTTAAATTCACAATCCTGCATTTTGTGTGGGCAGTTAATGCTGCCCAAAAGCCACATGACGTTTCCTTAGTTCATTCACTCTCCCACTCTCCTATCTGACTACCTTTCCTCCTCTTTTCCCTTCCACACACTCTAACAAGGAACTTGACGCCCATGTCACTGCACAAACTGAAGTAATCAGAAGAGAACACCTGCAAATCCTCACATCTAACCACCTTTCAACACCGCCCATACACACATACTCTGTCTTCCCTCTTATTACTCAAGGACTATCCTCATCCTTGTGAGTCCAGTTCCCAACACCTTCACTTATGCTCTACCTCCCATTCCCTCAATGATAATCCAGTGATTCTCCGCCCCCCTCCCCCTGACTATTCTACATCATCAATCTTCCCTTCTATATTAGAACATTACTGGATCAACACACAAATATGCTGTTACTTCTTTTATCAGTTAAAAAACAAAAATAAAAAATTCGCTGGGTTCCACTTTGCTCTCTAGCTATCATCCCAAATTTCCTGCTCCCCTGGGCTAGCCAGCTGCCAAGATGGTCCCTGATAATCCCCACACTTGTCATTCATACTCTGTGTAGTCTCTTCCCACACTGTATTCATGTGACCTACAGAAAACAACAGAAATGATGGAATGATGTCTAAGGCTAGGCCATAAAAGATGTTTTAGCTTCTCTATCTTGGATCACACTCATGCTCCCTAGAAGAAGCCAGTTGCCATGCTGTAAAGATAACCTAAGCAGAGACATGGAGAAGAAGCCTGTGAAGTGAGGAAGTGAGGCCTCCTGCCAACAGCTCTCTGAGGAGGCCATCTTGGAAGCTGATCCTCAAGCCTTCAGATGACTGCAACCCTGGCCAATATCGTGACTAAAACCGCTTGAGAAACACTGAGCCAGAAGCACCCACCCAGATAAGCCACTCCTGAATTCCTGACCACCAGAAGCTGAGAGATAATGGATGTTTTTTAAGCCATTAAATTTTAGAGTAATTTGTAGCAACAGATAACCAACATACTCATACTTTATAGGGAAAAAATGACTCAATAAGTTGCTTTTAATTACTATCTTCAATTTTTCTGGGGTTTTTTTTTTAGCTTTTAAACCCACTCCAATAGGGCTTTTGCCCACAGACTACTACACCAAAACAGCTTGTCAGTAACTACCACATTGTAAAACTCAATAACCAATTGTTAGTTCGCACCTTACTTGGTCTGTTAAGCAACATTTCACACAGCTGATACTTCCTCCTCCCTGAAAGATTTTATTTACTTGGTTTCCTGGACACAACCCTAACATGGCTTTCCTCCTGCTTTTCTGGTCACCTCTTCTCAGGCTTTTCAGCTGGTATCTGGGTATCTCACAGCCCTCTTAATGTTAGGGTATCCCAGAGCTCAGCCCTTAGTCACTTCTCTATCTTACCCTCATTCTTTTGGTGATCTCAAAACTCTTATTTACATAGTCTGACAATGCCTTTAAGGCCCTACACCCTTGCTAATCAAAGTATTGTTCTACCAGCAGCAGCAGCAGCAGCATCACCTGAGAGTTTGTTATCTCTGGCCCCACTCAAAAGCAACCAAATCAGAATCTAAATTTTAACAAGATTCCTGGGGGACGTGTATGTATATCAAGGTTTGAGAACTAAGTTTATAATCTGGTACCCCATTCCTCTCTGCTCTCACCACACTGGCCTCCTGCCACACTCCCCACCTTAGGACCTATGGAGTACTCTTCCCTCTGTCTAAAATGCTCTTCTCTATCATAACTATATACCTGCTCCCTTACCTCCTTCAAGAGGTTTTGCTCTTTTGTAACCAGTTTGAGAGGTCTTCTGATCACCTTATTAAAAACTGCAAACCCACCACCATCACTGGCGCTACCACGCTCTCATCACAGTTCCCTATATTACTCTTCTCCGTAGCACATATAACCTAAGGTACTATAGATTTTTTTATCTAAATATGTAGTCTGTCTATCCCTACTATAATGCAAACATTTAAGGGCCAAAAGTTTTTATATTTTGTACGCTAGTGTATCCTAAACCCTAGAAGAGAGCCCAGATACAGCAGGTACTCAATAAATGTTTATTCCTTTAAAAAAAAAAAGTCTAGTTTTCAATAACTTCTTCAAGGACTTGGTAACCAAGTCTCTGACGCCTGGGCCACTAACTCACTCCCTTCATTAGCAGAGTCATCCATGCCTGCAAATCTCTGCCCCCTGCCTACCTAGAATCTATTCAGTATACTTGAGAATATGTATCTCCTCTTTTACCAGGCTTTAATCAAACTCCTCAACATGCTGTTACTGCCTCCCCAATAAGTCCCATAATTTTATTTTAAACCTCATATTTTTGAAAAAAATAATTCAGCACTAAAACTTTTCAGGTTCTTTGAAATTTCTCATTTCTTAAACACTTCCATTCCTTCTTCTCCCTACTCCTTTAACCAAAAGCAGGTATGAAGCACCTGAAGTGTGGCTAGTCCAAAGTGAGAGGAGCTGAAGTAAAATATACACACCAAATTTGAGACTTAGTATGAAACAAATATATAAGCCAGTTCAGTAATAATTCTCATACTGATTTTGTGTTGCTATAGTTGTTTGAGGCATGTTAGGTTAAATAAAATAAGCCATAAAATTGCTTACACCTGTTTCTTTACACTTTTTAATGTGGCTACTAGAAAATTTAAAATTAGATATGTGACTCCCATTATATTCCTACTGAATAGCACTGCACTAAACACATCCCAAAGAGAATGTCTCCTTCCTCCCTGGAAATCTTTCCCTGCTTTTGTTTAAATAAACAGGAGACTAGGGAAGAAAATGGAGGAATACAACATGCAATTAAAATGAGAAACTAAATAAAATCTTTGTAATGCTTTGAAATGATAACTTTAATCTTCACTTGAAATAAAAAATTTTAGTATTTTTCAAAGACACATATATAATAAGTAGAGTGAATTTAAATGACGTTAAATATATTATCACTATCTGTAAAAATATTTTAAAATACAATGTTAACACTACACAAATCAATTTTGTACAAATCAAATGCTTTCTGTGTTTAAGGAAAAAAGATTCTTGCTTTTGCTTGCTTCCTAAAATGTTAAAGAAATGAAATAAAAGCACCCTCCTCCTTTCATTTCCTGCCTTTAGAAGTCAGAGTTCAATGACATCATTTAAATACTACTCCTTCTCATAAGAATCTCCGTAGCAACCTTTCACAGCTTGTCATGGGTTGCAGAATTCTCTCAATCTCCCATTGTTAAAAGGGCTCCTGTCCAATCCAGAACAAAGAAATTTAAAACAGAAAACTTAACAAGCTCTTTAAATAGAAAATTTAAGGTTACACAATCTCCTTCGATTCTTTTGCCAGCCCATTTCCTCAAAACATTCTGCTCTTCTCTCTTCTCAACGTAAAGTCAGATTTGGTAACCATGACCTCTCTAAAAACAACAGTGTCCACTTCTATACTTGGCAGTCATTATTAAAGGCCATCCCTACTGGCGCATGCCATTGGGACCCCAGGCCCATTTCACAAATACAGGCTGTTCATTCATTTTTAGTTAATTTATTAAATTTCTTTCTTGTGTAAGCTACAGAACAGTAATAGAAAAATATATTTGAAAATATTTTAAGAAGAGTATCAAATAATGCAAATTATAATTGTCCTGCTCCTTTTTATTACTTTGGTATTAATGACATAATTTTATTAACTATGCAGAGGAAATAATAAAATTTCAAGTTTCATAAACCAAAATTTATATAAATAACAGTGTTAAGAAAATAGCTACTGTTGCCTCCAAATTAAAGAGGGAATATTTATGTCCAAAGTGATGAGGGAGTCAGGAGTTATAAAGTTTTAGTTTCAGGTAATAGTTAATAAGCCTAGTAGTTAATGCAAGTGAAAAGCTATTGTTTCGGGAACTGCGGATAAGGCCCACCCTGACTCCAGGAGACCACAAGCGATTGACATTTGTGCTCCAGAAGATACCATAAGAAATCAAAGTGGTATCTGAGCCATTATGTTCCAGGGAGAGATAGTCTACTGCCCAGGACACAGGACACAGATAAAGAAAATAACTGGTTAAGCCCTGGCTTATGTTGCTCAGTGGACTGAGCGCCAGCCTGTGAACCAAAGGGTTGTTGGTTTGATTCCCAGTTGGGGCACATGCCTCAGTTGGGAGCCAAGTCCCAGGTAGGGGGCACATGAGAGGCAACCACACACTGATGTTTCTCTCCCTCTCCTCTCTCCCTTCCCCTCTCTCTAAAACAAATAAATAAATAAAGTCTTAAAAAATAAATAACCAGTCAGGGGATGAAAGGATGTTAGAGAAATCACAGGACTACAGCTTTTATCTGATTAACCTCCTTCCTGAATTCCAAATCCCTTACCTATACTTTTTTTACCTACACTTTTGCCCACTTATAAAAAGGCTGGCTTGAAAGGAAATGTAAGATGGTCTATTAGGGTACAAACCCACCATCTTCTCAGGTCACCAGCCATCTGAATGAAGCGCCCGTAAAGATTCAATCCCTGTCTCTGTTTATTGGATCCGGCAACCTGAGTGCCGGCTTTTCAGGTTTCAAAAGTGGAGAGCAAATTATGGCCAGTACCCACAGTCCTTTGTTTATGCCATACACAGAAAGATATCCTTTTTTGTCAATTCTTCTTTCTGGGCTTAACAGTGAAATATGGGGGCAGCCACAGAAGAGAAAAAAGGGGCTCAACGTTGCACTAAAAAAAGGATTGAGGCTCAAATAAGGTAAACATAATTGCCGACACAAAATGGAAAGGCTTCCTATAGCATGTTCTTTTTAATATAATTTCATTTATAAAATGTAATGAAATAGTCATTACCCTATCCCCACCACCTATTCATACACACATACCAGCTTCTCTCCCTTCCCCACTATCCACGGAGAGTTTGACTTTTGCCAGACCAGTTTCTAAGTCTTTTGTGTTGTAGAGTGGAAACAATGAAAAGAAAGACACAGGATCAATGTGAAGAAGAAAAGGAATGGGGAAAGAAAACGGCTATCAGTAACCTGATTTTGCACTGTCATTTAGAGCAGAGAATCTAGGTATTAGCTAAAAAGGGAAAAAACAAAGGGCAAAGAGAAGAGCAGATGACAGGCTGGGCTCCAGAGAAAGTGGAATAGGATCCACTATGTATTTTGAGAGACACTTCTGAATGCTACACTGTGCTTATTTGCTACTCTGTGTAGATAGTGGGCAAGGTGGAGCCTCAGTGTTTGAATTCAAACACTCAGCGATCAAGTGTTAGAATGCAAAACCTATGGGAAGAAGACAAACTAGGCCAGAGAGTGGCTTGATCAAACTAGTTCAGGTTTGATTCTCTCATTCAGTTATGTAACATTTTCATGCGCTACTTTTTGTTAAGATTACTAATTAACCAATAATTCTTTCTATTCATTTTATAAAGGCAATATTTGAGGCAACATGAAAAATTTTTTAAAGATTTTATTTCTTTATTTTTAGAGAGATGGGAAGGGAGGGTGAAAGAGAGAAATATCAATGTGTGATTGCCTCTCGTGTACCCCCTACTGGGGACCTGGCCCGCAACCCAGGAAGGTGTCCTGACTGGGAATTGAACCAGCATCCCACTGGTTCGCAGGCCAGCACTCAATCCACTGAGTCACACCAGCCAGGGGAACATGAAAATTCCTGAGGACCGTACTGTGTTCCCTATGATTAGCACAAAGTCTGTAAATGCCAGGTACTCAACAAATGATGGCTGAATTCAGGAAAGTTTTTATATTTTTACCCATACTTCCTCCTTCCTTTCACAACTCTTTTCATTTTCCTAGGATCTCTATTTTACCATGAGAATGCTTCCCCCCCAGGTAATAATTTCAAACTACAAGGCAAAGTGCTTATTAATTAACCATAGATGTGAAGGCCATAATCTATAAAACTGTCTCATGAACTTTCTATTGCTGAAGAAAAATAAGAGTTATGTCAGATAAAAACCTTTGTGAACAAAAACATGGGAGTTCAGCAAGTAAAGTCAGTCATCAATTCCTAGTTAAAAGCCAGATCTTATTCCTTTTAACATCACTCTAGAAAGTACTCTGGCAATAAAGTTGATATTCTAAATACAAAATGATGCTAAGGGAAAACAAAACCAACCTGAAAATCACCTATAATAGCCCAAGCTAAGGTTGTTTCAACATACAAAAAATTTGTATTTCAACTTAAAATATAAATTATATAAACAATCTCTGAAAAGTATCTGATTCAGCATTCAAATATTTAAATATTCTCTCATAAAACAGCTCTGAAATAAATTATTTAGTTTGGGTGATTACTCCATTCTCTGACTCTGAGTTCTATTAAAACAATTTTTAAGAGAAACAGCAAGAAAATAAAATAAAAGGAATTTAAACTGGAAATGAAGAAATAAAGCTATCTCTACTCACATTTGACATGATCCTATACACAGCAAATCCTAATGAATCTTTAAAAAAAACTTATTAAAACTAATAAATGAGTTTAACGAGGTTGCAAGATACCAAATCTTAGTATAAAAATCAATTGTACTTCAAAATACTTGCAATGAACAATCTGAAAATGAATTTAAGAAAACAATTTCATTTATAATAGCATCAAAACGAATAAAATACTTAACAATAAATTTAACAAAAGCAATGTAAAACTTATACTCTGAAAACTACAACAATCTTGAAAGAAACTAAGGAAGATCTGAACTAATGAGGAGATAACCTGTGTTCATGAGCCGGAAATCTCAGCACTAAGGTGGCAATAAGACCCAAAGCCATCTAAAGATTCAAGCCAAGCCTTGTTGGATAGCTCAGGGGATTGACTACAGGCCTGCAAACCAAACAGTTACAGGTTCAATTCTCAATCAGGGCACATGCTTGGGTTGCAAGCCAGGGCCCCAATAGGGGCACATTAGAGGCAACTACAATCACACATTGATGTTTCCCGCCCTTCCTTTCTCCCTCCCTTCCTCCCTCTAAAAATTAATAAATAAATAACACCTTTAAAACAAAGATTCAAGGCAATCCCTATCAGAATCTCAGCTAGCTTCTTTGCAGGAGTGACAAGTTTATTATAAAATTCACATGGAGGCCCTGGCCAGGTAGCTTAGTTGGTGAGAGTTTCATCCCCATATGCCAAGGTTATGGTTTTGATCCCTGGTCAGCACACACAGAAGAATTGATCAATGAATGCATAAATAAGTGGAACAAAAGAAATCAATGTTTCTTCTCTCTCCCACAAATCAATCAATAAATAACGAATAACAAAGTCATATAAAATTCACATGGAGAGGCAATGGATCCAGTAGAGCCTAAATAATCTTGAAAACAAAGAACAAAGTCAGGATACTGACACTTCCAGATTTAAAAAATTACTAGAAAGCAGACTTCTGGCCAAGATGGAGGCGTAGGCAGACACACTGCGCCTCCTCTCACAACCAAGATTAAGGACAACAAAAATACAGAACCAAAAAAAAACCCAACCAGAACGGATAGAGGACTGAATTGTATGGAAGTCCAACAATGATTCACCCAGACCAGTAAGAGGGCTGGAGTCAGTGGCCAGCGGAGAGGGGTTGCGGAGGGAAGAAGCAGGAGCTGGTGGTCCGGGCGCACAGGCGGTGGTTACTGAGCGCAGGAAGGCAATGAGCAGACCAAGCAAGGCGCACAAGGTGGCTGACCAGGGTCACACATTCGCGTACAGATAAGCCAGGCGAAAACAGGCAGCGAGGCAGACTGCACAGCGCAGGACCCCAGCACGGGGAAATAGAGCCCAAAGGGCACAGATTGAGAACACTTATGGGGGTAGGGGTGCCAGGAGGGAGTCCCACCCTTACGGGAGAGTTCACTGGACAGACCCATGGGGTCCTAGAACGTGCACGAGCCCACCAACACAGAAATCAGCGCCAGAAGGGCCCAATTTGCTTGCGGAAAGCGGGGAAAGAGACTGGAATCCGAGAGCGGAGCAGGCGCCATTCTTCCTTCTCCCACCCCGCCCCCACATCCAGCATCACAACCCAGTGACTGTGTGACCCCACCCTGGTGAACGCCTAAGGCTCCGCCCCTCACTATGTAACAGATGCAACCAAACAAAAACAAAAAACAACAAAACAAAAAACAAAAACAAAAACCAAGGATAGCTCAAATGGGAGAACAGATCAGGGCCCCAGAGCTAATTCATCTAAGCGACCAAGAGGTAGCCAACCTCTCAAATGCACAGCTCAAAGCACTGGTGATTAGGAAGCTCACAGAACTGACTGATTTTGGTCACAAATTAGATGAATGAATGGAGGCTACAATAAGTGAAACGAAGAAAGATGCACAGGGAACCAATAGTGATGGAAGGAAAACTGGGACTCAAATCATTGGAGTGGACCAGAAGGAAGAAAGAAACAACTGAACAGAAAACAAAGAAGAAACAAGAATTCAAAAAAATGAGGAGAGGCTTAGGAACCTCCAGGACATCTTGAAACATCCCAACATCTGAATTATAGGGGTACCAGAAGGGGCAGAGGAAGAGCAACATGTGGAAAACTTATTTGAACAAATAATAAAGGAGAACTTCCCCAATCTGGCAAAGGAAATAGACTTCCAAGAAGTCCAGGAAGCTCACAGAGTCACAAAGAAGGTGGACCCAAGGAGGAACACAACAAGACACATCATAATTACATTAGCCAAGATTAAAATGAAGGAGAGAATTCTAGAAGCAGCAAGGGATAAGGGCACAGTCACCTCCAAAGGAGTTCCCATCAGACTGTCAGCTGATTTCTCAAAAGAGACCTTACAGGCAAGAAGGGGCTGGAAAGAAGTATTCCAAGTCATGAAAGTCAAGGACCTACATCCAAGATTGCTCTATCCAGCAAAGCTGTCATTTAGAATGGAAGGGAAGATAAAGCGCTTCTCAGATAAGGTCAAGTTAAAGCTTTGAGTTCATCATCACCAAGTTCTTATTATATGAAATGTTATAGGGACTTATCTAAGAAAAAGAAGATAAAAAATATGACGGTAAAAAGGCAGCAAACTCACAGATATTAACAGGAGCAAACTAAAACAAAAGCAAACTAAGCCAACAGCTAGAACAGGAGCAGAACCACAGAAATGGAGATCACATGGAGGGTTAGCAACAGGGGAATGGGGGGAGGAGAGAGGGGGAAAAGGTACAGAGAATAAGTAGCATAGATGGTGGATAGAAAATAGACAGGGGGAGGGCAACAATAATGTGGGAAGAGTAGAAGCTAAAGAACTTATGACACATGGACATGAACTAAGGGGGGGAGTGTGGGTGGGAGGGGGTGTGCAGGGTGGAGTGGAATGATGGGGAAGAAATGGGACAACTGTAATAGCATAATCAATAAAATATAATTTTAAAAAAATTACTGGAAAGCAATAGTATTCAAGGTAGCATGGCACCAGAATGACAAAATAGATTTGAGATTCAAGAAATAAATTAACACATCTATGTTCAACTGATTTTTGACAAGGGCACTAAGATCATTCAATGTGGAAAAAACAGTCTCATCAAAATATAGTGGAACATCTGCATATCTACATTCAAAAGAATAATGTTGGACTCTTATTTACTTCATATCATATATAAAACTTAATTGAAAATGAATCAGAAACCTAAGTATAAGAACTAAAATTATAAAAATATGTAGAGGTAAATGTTCATGATCTTGAATTTGGTGGTAGAATCTTAGATATAACACTGAAAGAAAAAAATAAATATTCTGGCCTTTATCAAAATTGAAAACTTGAGCTTGAAAGAGTACCATAGAGAAGGTAAAAATAGAGGACCCAAGATGGCCGAGGGGTAGGTGGAAGCTACACTAATCTCCTCCCAGGACCAATCTGGAATTACAATGAAATTGTAGAGGAATTATCCTGAATAACCAAGTGAATACTAGGTAGAGAGAAGCCTTATGACCAAGGACAGACAGAGGAAATGACTTCACCACAAGGTAATTGGTATGGTGTGAGAAGGAGATGCAAGAAGGTAGGCTGGGCTCCCACAGGCAGCAGCTGAATGTCCAGAGGGATATTTCAGTGGCTGGGCAGGGGGTTCACCTGAGAAGTATGAGGTCTAAACCATAACTGGACTCCACAACCTATAGCACCAGTGCTGGAAAGGAACCCACATAACATCTAGCTGTGAAAGCAGCAGCAGCAGCAGGGTTTCTGTCTGCTAGGAAGAGACAGCTAGAGACTCAGAGACCCTCTTGAAGGGCCAAAGCATAAAATTTCATTTGCAGCCACTTAGCTTGGGTGCCAGCAAAGGGAGGGCAGAGTAGACTAGAGATGCTTGAGGAAACTGGGGTTTGTGGCTCTGGGGAGAGAACTGAAGGAATAGCCAGAGGATCCCTGTGCTGAGTCATTCCCCATACTGAGGAGCCATCTCTCTCAGGCAGAGCACTCCTCTCCAACTGGCATAAGCCTGAGAAGAAGCAATAGCCCTGCCTACAGGAATTGTTCTGCCCCACCCTGTGGAGTTTAAGCCAAGCTGCTGATTACACCTTGATTAGTATAGCAAATGGTCATTTTTAACAACAGATTAGTTTAACATCTAACATGGAAAATACAAAGCAGCAGCCAAAATGAAGAAATAAAGAAACAGACTCCAAGTGAAAGAACAAGAGAATTTGCCAGAAGAACAACTAGATGAAATAGAGGAAAGCAATTTATGAGGTAGAGTGTTTAGAGTAATGATTATAAGGATACTGAACAGCAGCAAAAAAAGACATAGAAACCATAAAAAAAGGACCAGTGAGAAATAAAGAATGCAATATCAGAAATAACTACTGGAATGAATAAAGAGTAGGTTAGATGAAGCAGAGGATCAAACCAGTGATTTGGAAGACAAGGTAGGAAAAAAAATGCCCAGGCTGAGCAACAAAAGGAAAAAAGAATTTTAAAAAATGAGAAGAACTTAAGAAACATTTTGGACAACATGAAGCGTAACAACATCCCTGTGACAGGAATACAAGAAGAAAGCGAGAAAGAGATTGAGAACCTATTTGAAGAAATAATAACTGAAAACTTCCCTAATCTGGTGAAGGAAAAAGACACACAAGTCCAGGAAGCTCAGAGTCCCAAACAAAATGCCTCTCCAAGTGATATCAGCCTGTGGGGAAGGAATACCCCCACCCACAAGAATTGCTCTGCTCCAAAGAGGCCTACAACAAGACACATCATAGTTAAAATAACAAGGCTTAAAAACAAGCACAGAATCCTAAAAACTGCAATAAGCATGTTGCAGAAAAGTAGCAAGTTACTTAAAAGCAGGTAGAAAAGCAGATAGTTACCTAAAAGGGAGCACCAATTACACTGATCTGATTCTCATCAGAAAAATTTCAGGACAGAAAGATGTGGTGTGGAATATTCAAAGTGATAAACAGCAAGGACCTACAGCCAAGGCTACTTCATCCAGCAAGGTTTTCTTTTAAAATTGAAGGGGAAATAAGGGACTTCCCAGATACGAAAAACCTAAATGAGTTTAACACCAAACCAAGTACTGCAACAAGTGTTAAAGGACTTGCTTTGAGAAGAAGAAAAAAAAAAAAAAGCAAAAAGAGGAAAACAGTCTAGCAACAAAATGGCACTACATATATATCTATCAATAACCACCTTAAATGTAAATGGCTTAAATGTTCTAACCTAGAGACATATATAAGGTAGCTGAATGGATAAGAAAACAAGATTCATAATATATACTGCCTCCAAGAGATCCATCTCAGATCAAAAGATACATGTAGACTAAAAGTAAAAGGGATGGAAAAAGATATTTCATGCAAATGAGGAAAGAAAAAAAAAGCTGCGGTAGCCGTACTTACATCTGACAAAATAGACTTTAAAGCCAAGGCCACAGTAAGAGATGAAGGATACCGCATAATGATAAAGGGAAGTATCCAACAAGAGGATATAACCATAGTAAAGCACTTATGCACCCAACTAGGGGCAACTAAATATGTAAAGAAAGTCTTGATGGAGATAAAGGAAGAGGCTGACAGAAATACAGTCATAGTTGGGGATTTTGACACCCGATTGACTTCAATTGATAGATCTTCCAGACAAGAAATCACAAAGGAAAAAAGCAGCCTTAATAACACATGATCATATGGATTTAGTTGAATTCTTCAGAGAATTTCACTCCAAAGCACCAGAATATACACACCTTTCAAGTGCACATGGAATGTTTTCTAGGATAGCCCAATTGTGAGCACACAAAACAAGTCTCAATAAATTTAAGAAGACTGAAATCATATCAATCATCTCCTCTGACCGCAATGCTATGAAGCTAGAAATCAATCACAAGAACACTGAAAAACATGCAAAGACATGGAAGCTAAATAGCATGTTATTAAACAATGAATGGGTCAATAAGATCAAGTAAGAAATCAAAATATACTGTAGAGGAAAAGTCAGCTAGGTTAAGGTGACCCAGAGGAGGGACCGGGAACTAGGAAAGAGTTTGTTTACGTTACTTAGAAGATGCCAGCCAGCTGTTGGATTTCAGCCAGGCAGTCATAATTTCTGTTTCGGCTTTTGTACACTCAGCTTCAGATTATGACTCCTCAAGGCTAACTCCCGCTTTTTGGCTTCTGTACATAGCAGCAACTCCCGCTTTGGCTTCTGAACACCCAGCTTCCGATAAGGACACCTCAAGGACAACTCAACCCTAGAGTTATTTTTTGCATCAGCTTCTGTACCTCCTGCTTTTGCTACGTAGGGAAGGGTGTCCAGAGAGCAATAAAAGCCCTGCTCAGCCAAGGCTCGGGGCTCAGAATTTGGGGTCTGTACTCCTCTGGGCCCGTGCATGTTAATAAAGGGTCATGCTCCACCATCCAACTGCATGTTGAGTCGTTTCTTCCGTAACAATACCATGAAACAAATGAAAATGAGCACACAACAATCCAAAATCTGTGGGACAGTGGGAAAGCAATCCTAAAGGGAAATTCATAGCATTACAGGCCTATCTCAAAAAAAAAAAAGAAAAGAAAAGAAAAAGCTCAAATAAACAATCTAACTTTACACTTAAAGGAACTTGAAAAAGAACAACAAAGCCCAAAGTCAATAGAAGGAAGAGAACAATAAAGATCAGAGCAGAATAAATGAAATGATACAAAAAAATCAATGAATCCAAGAGCTGATTCCTTGAAAAGATGAACAAGATGGACAAAACTTTACCAAGATTCATGAAGAAAAAAATAGTAGGACCCAACTAAATAAAACCAGAAATGAAGGAAGAGAAATAACAGTTGACAAGTACAATGAATTGTAAGAAAATAATATGAACAATTACATGCCAACAAACTGGACAACATGGCCAAAATGGATAAACTCCTAGAAACATACAATCTTCCAAAACTGAGAAAGGGAGAATCAGAGAATCTGAGTAGACAGATTACACCTAGTGAAATTGAAGCAGTAATGAAAAAACTCCCAACAAACAAAAGCACTGGATTAGATGGCTTCACAGGTGAATTTTACCAAACATTCCAAGAAGAATTAACACATCCTCAGATTATTTCATAAAATTCAAGAGAAAGGAAAGCTCCAAATTCATTTTGTGAGGCCAGCATTATCCTAATTCCAAAACCAGATAAACACACTACAAAGGAAGAAAATTATAGGCCTGTATTGCTAATGAAAATAGATGCTGAAATCCTCAACAAAATATTAGCAAACTGAATACAGCAATGTACCAAAAAGATTATACAGCATGATCATAGGGGATTTATTCCAGGAATGCAATGTTGGTACAACATTCACAAATCAAAATATGATTCACCACATAAACAAAAGGAAGCATAAAAATTACCTGATCATATCAACAGATGCTGAAAAAGCATTTGATAAAATCTGGCACCCAATATGATATAAAAACACCCAGCAAAGTGGGCATAGAGGAAACATATCTAAACATAATAAAGGCCATATATGACAAACCCACTGCCAGCACCATACTCAAGAGGCAAAAACTAAAAGCATTCCTCTTAAGATCTGAAACAAGACAGATGGGATGCCCCCTTTCACCTATCTTACTCAAATAGTACTGGAAGTCCTAGCCACAGCTATTAGACAAGAAGAAGAAATAAAAGGCATCCAAATTGGAAGAAAGTAGTAAAACTCTATTTGCAGATGACATGTACATGGTGCAGAGAGACATGTACAGAGGTAGTGTACATAGAGAATCCCAAAGATTCCAAGAAAATACCAGAACTGACAAATGAAATCAGCAAAGCAGCAGGATACAAAATTAATATGCAGAAATCAGTTACATTTTTATATACCAAAAACAAACTAAAAAAGAGAAATTAAAAAAGCAATCCCATTCACAGCTGCTACAAAAAGAAAAAAATACTTAGGTATAAATCTAACCAAGGATGTAAAAGACCTATACTTGGAAAATTATAAGACACTGAAGAAATAAACTGAAGAAGATACATGAAAGTGGAGGCACCTACCATGTTTATGGATACGAAAAATTAACATCCCTAAAATGTCCATGTTACCCAAAGCAATCTACAGATTCAACTCAATTCCCATCAAGATTCCAGTATTTCATAGAACTAGAACAAATGTTTCAAAAATTTATATGGAACCACAAAAGGCTCCACATAGCATCAGCAATCCTGAGAAAGAAGAACAAAGTTGGAGGAATCACGCTACCTAATATCAAACTAGACTATAAGGCCATAGGTAATGAAAACAGCACGGTACTGGCATAAAAACAGACACAGATCAATGGAATAGAATAGAAACTGCAGAGATAACTCACAGCTTTATAGTTAATTAATATTCCACAGAGGAAGCAAGCATGTACAATGGACTAAAAATAGTTTATTCTACAAATGGTGTTGGGAAAATGGGATGGATACATGCAGAAAAATGAAACTAGACCACTTTCTTACACTACACAGAAGAATAAATTCAAAATGGATCAAAGACTTAAATGTTAGATAAAAAAATTCTCGAAGAAAACATAGGCAGCAAAATCTTGGACATTTCTTGTTAGCAATTTTTTTATTGCATATATCTCCCCAGGGAAGGCTACAAGAAAAAGAAACAAATGGGACTACATTAAAGAGTTTTAGCACAGCAAAGGAAAGCATCAACAAAATATAAAGACAACTGACAGAATGGTAAAACATATTTGCTGATACATCTGATAAGGGGTTAATATCCAAATTTTATACAGTAGTTACAAAACTCAACACCACAAAAACAAACAACCCAATGGGAAAATGTGCAATAGTGTCATGGATCTGAATAGATACTTCTCCAAGGACACAGATGGCCAACAGACATATGAAAAGATGCCCAAGGTCACCAGAGAAATGCAAATTAAAACTGCAATGAGGTATCATCTCACACCTGTCAGAATGGCTACCATAAAAAAATCAACAAACAAGTGCTGGTGGCAATAGGGGGACCCTTTTGCTCTGTTGGTGAGAATGCAGATTGGTGCAGCCATCGTGGAAAGCAGTATGGAGATACCCCCCAAAATTAAGCCTTTTGACCCACTGATCCCACTTCTGGGAATATATCTGAAGGCATTCAAAACACTAATTTGAAAGAACATAAGCACCACTATGTTCACTGCAGTGTTATTTATAATCGCCAAGATATGGAAGCAGCCCAGTGTCTGTATCAGAAGATGAGTGGATAAAACAACTATGGGACATTTACACAATGGAAAGCTACTCAGCAGGAAAAAGAAAAAAATTTCCTTTGCGATAGTATGGATAGACCTGGAGAATGTTATGCTAAGTGAAATAAGCCAGTCAGAGAAAGACAAATACCATATGATTTCACTCATATGTGGAATCTAATGAACAAACAAGGAAAATGGGGACAGACTCAAAGATGGAGAGTAGGATAACAACTAGTGGGGGTATTGTTAGGGGTTGAAGGAATTAAGCAAAAATGAAAAAGGACTCATGGACATGGACAACAGTGTGGTGACTGTTGCGGGGGTGAAGAATAAAAGGGGACTATATGGTAATGGAAAGAAATATGAAAAAGATTTTTTAAAAAGAAACAAACAAACATAGGAAGGCCATCAAAATGAAGAGTCAAAGAAGCATGGCTCAAATGAAAGCACAAATCAAAGCTCCAGGAAAAAAGCTAAACCAAATGGAGATAAGCAATCTATCAGATGCCGAGTTCAAAACAATGGTTACAAAAATGCTCAAGGAACTTAACGAGGACCGCGACAGCATAAAAAAGGTCCAGTCAGAAGTGAAGTATATGCTAATTGAAATAAAGAACAATTTACAGGGAAACAATAGTACAGTGAATAAAGCCAAGAATCAAATCAATGATTTGGAGCATAAGGAAGCAAAAACAACCAATCAGAACATCAAGAAGAAAAAAGAATTAAAAAAACAAGCAAACAAGGATCATATAAGCAGCCTCTGGGACAACTCCAAGCATTCCAACATTACATACCAGGGGTGCCAGAAGGAGAACAGAAGGAGTAAGAAATTGGAAATCTATTTGAAGAAACAATGAAAGAAAACTTCCCTGATTTGATGAAGAAAATAGACATGCAAATCCAGAAAGCACAGAGTCCCAAACAAGATGGATGCAAAGGACCCACACCAAGGCACATCATAATTAAAATGCCAGAAGTTAAAGGTAAAGAGAGAATCTTAAAAGCAGCAAGAGAAAAATCATTATTTACCTACAGCAGAGTACTCATAAGAATGTCAGCTGATTTCTCAAAAGAAACTGCAGGCTAGAAGGGAGAGGCAAGACATATTCAAAGTCATGAAAAGCAATGACCTACAGCCAAGATTGCTCTACCCAGGAAAGACAGCATTTAGAATTAAAGGGCAGATAAAGAACTGCCCAGCCAAGAAAACACTAAAGGAGCTCATCATCACCAAACCATTATTATATGAAATGTTAAAGGGATTTATTTATGGAAAGAAGATCAAAACTATGAACAATAAAATGTCAATAAATACATACTGTATTTTACCATGTATAATGCGCAGTTTTTTGCCAAAATTTTTAGGAAAAAATAAGGATGCATGTAATACATGGGTAGTATTAATTTTGCATCTATATAAATGTTTTAAATTCTTTTATATGTACTTATGTGTTAAAAGTGTAACTCTAGAAAGCAATAACGATGACTGTATGCAAAACAATACCCTGGAATATGATAATTAGTTTTGTTTCTAAATATAAATTAAATAATTGAATTAAAAAATTAAAACAATAGATATTTTACCTGAAAGACTGGGCAAAAACATGCATGCACAGTATATACAGGAGTACATTATATATGGCAAACTACAGTACCTGCCAACAATTAAATCTAAAAAACCAAGTAAGTTCACAAGAAGAAGAGACCAAATCATGGATGTAGAGAGCTTTTAGAAAGTTTCCAGATGGGAAGGGGGTGTAGGGGAAAGAATGAAGAGCTGAGGGGATTAAGAAGTACAAATAGGTAGTTACAGAATAGACATGGGGATGTAAAGTACAGTATAGGAAATGGAGTAGCCAAAGAATTTATACACATGACCCATGGACATGAACAATGTGTGGGGATTGCCTGAAGGAGTGGGGGGTGCTGGGTGGAGGGGGGCAAAATAGGAAACATTGGGACAACTCTAATAGCAAAAATCAGTAAAATATAATAAAGAAAGAAAATAAAAAGAAAACTGACAGAATGGGAGAAAATATTTGCAAACCAGATATCTGATAAGGGACTTGTATCCAGAATATACAGGATATGGCAAAAGTAGATTTATAGTTGTTCATATGGAAAATAATATAATTAATGAATAATAATACAAGATTGAACTGTTTTACACTCTCACAACTGTAAACCTACTTTTTTCCACCCTGCATAAAGAACTATTACAACCCACTAATAAAGAAATAAATAACCCAATTAAAATATAGGTAATGGATAAAAGACATTGACAAATATATACAGATGATCAAAAGCACATGAAAGTACATGCAACATTATTAGTCATCAGAAAAATGCAAATCAAAACCAAGAGATACCATTTTACAACCACCAGGATTGCTAGAATCAAAAAGTCAGATCATTAATACGTGTTGGCAAGATGTGGAAAAATCAAAACCATCATACACTACAGGTGAGAATGTCAAATACTGGAGCTACTTTGATAAACAGTTTAGCAGTTCCTTTCAAGTTAAAACATAGATTACCAGGTGACCTGACAATTCCACTCCTACATACATATCCAAAAGAAATGAAAACTTATGTCCAACATGACCTTGTACAGGAATATATACAGGAGTATTCTTCATAATGGCCAAAAGGTGTAAACAAGTCAAATGTCCATCAGCTTATGAATGGGTGAACAAAATATGATCCAGTAGAAAAAAAAGTACTGATAAATGGTATAACATAAATAAACTTTGAAAACATTATGTTAAGTGAAAATCAGTCAGTCACAAAAGACCTACTGGGGGGATAGCTAGAGTATAAGATTTGTTTTAGAGAGGACAAAAATGTTCTAAAAATGACTGTGGTTGCATAATTCTGTGAATATATTAAGAATAATGGGCTGCACACTTTAAATGATTGATTTGTATGGTATGTGAATTTTATCTCAATACAGCTGTCACAAAAAAATAAACATCATCATCAAAAGAAATTAGGTAATTATCACACCAATTATATAATTGTATTGCTAATGATTTTTAAGTATATTTTATGATATTTGCCAAATAAAGTAAAATCTCTTCCAGATTAAGAGAAGATACCAAGAGACACCATACTAAAATGCAGAAGCTCTCTTAATCAAACTCTACCTAGCTGATTTGTCCATCTCACAGTCCATAATCCCTCTATAGATCATACTGACTGATCTCTACGACAATTATTAGCCAGGAGTAACTCTGTACGGTAACAGAGCTCTAGGTAACATGGTAGGAAAGCTGTATGCTTACCACAGGTTAGCTGAGTTTGTTCCCAAACTCACTTATGCCACTATACTTATGTGATTATAATAACAATTAAATTAAGTGATACATAAGTTAATGAAATATGAATGCATAAATACTGCCCCCCAAAAGAACATGTAAGCAAACAGGAAATGAAGACTACATATCAAAAGAATGATCCTAGGAAACAGAAGAACATTTCAAGGTAGAAATGTTTCTTCCCTTAAAGAGATGTTGACCCTATTGCAATCCTTAACATGGCCTACCTATAAGACCTGGCACCACCTCGTCTTCCCTGTATTTCATATAATGCTCCTTCATATTTTCTATGTGTGCTATCAGTTTCAAAAAAAAAATTGTTTTCTCAGAGTCCTCAACTATGATGTCCTTCTGCCTGGAAGGTTCCACCCCATATATCTAAGCCCTTTGTCTCAGCCAAGTTTGTCTTTTATACAAAGATGCATATATCCCCTAAGAGTAGCTCATAGTACATACTTAATAAGTCAACTTTTTTTCTTAAATCCTCACCTGGGGACACTTTTTTCATGGTTTTTAGAGAGAGAGGAAGGGATGTAACAGAGAAGCATTGATTGGTTGCCTCCTTGTACATGCCTGAACCAGGGAACCTGAACTGAGGATCGAACCCACAACCTAGGCATGTGCCCTGACCAGGATTTGAACCTGCATCCTTTTGGTTATGGGATGACATTCCAATGAACTGAGCCACACAGGCCAGAGCAATAAGTCAACTTTTTATGGTACATATGAAATATCTAGAAGAATATTCTAAACAGCTGTTATCATTAGATGTTAGGATATAAAGTAATTTACTTTCTCCTCTATAGCTTACTGTGATGTTTTAATTTTTACAACAAATATATATCATTTTTACAAATGAGTTAAGGTATAGTTGACCCTTGAACAACATGGGTTTGAACTGTGGGGGTTCACTTATAGTCAGATTTTTTTCAATAAATACAGTCAGCCCTTTGTATCTGTGGGTTTCACATACATAGATTCAACTAACTGCAGATCAAAAACATTACTTTCACATTCCCAAATGCAGATTCCTAACAGATGCAAAGGGGAGACCATAGAATCAAAAATTATATGAGATTTTAGATTGTGTGGAGGGATTGGTGCCCCTAATTCCATGCATTGTTCAAAAGTCAACTGTACTTTGAAAAAAGAAATTAAAATCTAGACCCTTCCCACTGATACCATGAACATTGTATTATCCGTGCCAAAAAAAAAAAAAACCCACTAATTTTTATTTTATTTTATTTTATTTTATTTTTTAAAGGATTTTATTTCTTTTTAGACAGATAGGAAGGGAGGGAGAAAGAGTGAGAGAAACAGCAATGTGTGGTTGCCTCTTGCACTCCCCTCACTGAGGAACCCGGCCTGCAACCCAGGCATGTGCCCTGACTGGGAATTGAACCCATGACTCTTTGCCTCGCAGGCCCGTGCTGAATCCACTGAGCTACACCAGCCAGGGCTAATTTTTATTTTATTAAAAACATTTAAAATTTAAACTTTTCATTAAGGTAAACTGATATAGCCCCCTGACAAGGCAAATTATTGAGCAAATGTTCTACTCTGTTATCAAAGTACTTAGGTGCTTAAATTTCCTGAAAGGCAAACTTTCTACTCCTTCAAGAAAAAAATGTTACTCCCAGATAATTCTGGTTATTCTAAAATCCTTTGCAAGATTATACTGTCACTGATCTTCAAAAGTAGGAACTATACAAAGGAACACTACTTACAAAAATTTTGTATCCTATGGTCACACCATGTCCCCTCTATTTAAGACATTTATGACTGTAACACAGGCCATTTTGGTAATAAATAATATCTGAGATAGAGATAACAGGGGGAGAAGGATGGGGGAGACAGAGAAGAGGCACGGATGGAGGAAGAAATGAATTTAA
Source organism: Anoura caudifer (assembly GCA_004027475.1). Classification (NCBI taxonomy): domain Eukaryota; kingdom Metazoa; phylum Chordata; class Mammalia; order Chiroptera; family Phyllostomidae; genus Anoura; species Anoura caudifer. The sequence continues at coordinate 112,219 of PVKU01003111.1, forward strand.
AACATGCCAAGCAGCTATCGTAATGCACCCCCCACCTTGTCTACATCAGATGATACATGAAATCTAAGTAAGATTATCCATTTATCACATCAATAATATCTCACTACCACTCTGGCTGGTGTGGCTCAGTTGTTTAGAGTCCTGTAAACCAAAAGGTAGCAGGTTCAATTCCCACTCAGGTCATACGGGTAGGTTGCCGTTTCAGTCGTGGTCAGGGCATGTGAGCCAATTGATGTTTCTCTCCCTCTCGTTCTTACTCCCTTCCTCTCTCTCTAAAAAATCAATAAGCATGTCCTCAGGTGAGGATAAAAAAATAATATCTCACTACCAACCTCTACTAACATTAAGAAGCAGCAACTCAAAGGTAGACACGTTTACTCTGAGGAAACACAAACCCATTTCTAGACCATGTAAGTTAGTATCAATCAAGTGGCCATGTAAATTCAGACACATTTGGTGTCTGTAATCCAAAGAGACAGAAAGTAGAATATGAGTATCCTTTCTGTTCCTTTCACCTATTGATCGCAGAGAAAATGCTATAGTTACCAGCAGTTAATGGAGCTTATTCTTCCAATCCTTTATTGTACACATATCACTTTAACTTTTATCCATACAACTCCATTTATAAAACCTTAAAGATTTAAAAGCAGACAAAGTCTTCTGCTAAAACAGATCTGATATTATAACTGCCTTTCTGTTTCCACTAGCAATTCCAAAATGCACTTAGTTTGGTATCAAATACTATTTTGCAATCATATAAAACAGACAAATGCAGCTAAAGTTGTGCACAGATACAAACATTTTTGTTAAAATATCACATATTTCTTTCATATTAGGTTTTTGAGTTACTTTGAAAGTTAACTAAGGACTCATGGACATGAACAACAGTGTGGCGATTATGGTGGGTGAAGGTGGAAGAGGGTATGGAGAGGAAAAATAGTAATGGCAAAATACAATAAAAAAATGAACTATTAAAATGATAGCCCTGACTCAGGTCAGAGCTTCAAGGAGCAAAGACTGATTCAATTATGTTTGCAAGAGATCTTAAGATCAACTGATAAACATAAGTGGAAAATAAATAAATAAATAAATAAATTCATTAATTTAACTAGGAGCTGTCAAATGTCAAAGTGCAGTGAACTGATAAAGCTAAAGACAAAAGAGACATTTTTTAAATTATATTTTAATGATTATGCTATTACAGTTGTCTCATTTCTCCCCCATCATTCCCCTCCACGCTTCACACCCTCTCCCACCCAAACTCCCCCCTTTAGTTCATGTCCATGTGCCATAAGTTCTTTAGCTTCTACATTTCCCACACTATTCTTGCCCTCCCCCTGTCTATTTTCTACCCACCATCTATGCTACTTATTCTCTGTACCTTTTCCCCCTCTCTCTTCCTCCCACTCCCCTGTTGCAAACCCTCCATGTGATCTCCATTTCTGTGTTCTGCTCCTGGTCTAGCTGTTTGCTTAGTTTGCTTTTGTTTTAGGTGTGGTTGTTAATATCTGTGAGTTTGCTGTCTTTTTACTGTCACATTTTTATCTTCTTTTTCTTAGACAAGTCCCTTTAACATTTCATATAATAAGGGCTTGGTGATGATGAACTCCTTTAACTTGACCTATCTGAGAAGCACTTTATCTGCCCTTCCATTCTAAATGATAGCTTTGCTGGATAGAGCAATCTTGGATGTAGGTCCTTGACTTTCATGACTTGGAATACTTCTTTCCAGCCCCTTCTTGCCTGTAAGATCTCTTTTGAGAAATCAGCTGACAGTCTGATGGGAACTCCTTTGGAGGTGACTGCGCCCTTATCCCTTGCTGCTTCTAGAATTCTCTCCTTCATTTTAATCTTGGCTAATGTAATTATGCTGTGCCTTGGTGTGTTCCTCCTTGGGTCCAACTTCTTTGGGACTCTCTGAGCTTCCTGCAAGTCTATAAGCTTTGCCAGATTGGGGAAGTTCTCCTTTATTATTTGTTCAAATAAGTTTTCCACTTGTTGCTCTTCCTCTTCCCCTTCTGGTACCCCTATAATTCGGATGTTGGGGCGTTTCAAGATGTCCTGGAGGTTCCTAAGCCTCTCCTCATTTTTTTTGAATTCTTGTTTCTTCATTGTTTTCTGTTTGGTTGTTTCTTTCTTCCTTCTGGTCCACTCCATTGATTTGAGTTCCAGTTTTCCTCCCATCACTATTGGTTCCCTGTGCATTTTTCTTCATTTCACTTATTGTAGCCTCCATTTGTTCCTCTAATTTGCGACCAAACTCAACCAATTCTGTGAGCTTCCTAATCACCAGAGCTTTGAACTGTGCTTCTGATAGGCTGGCTACCAGTGCTATGAACTCTGCATCTGATAGGTTGACCACCTCCTGGTCACTCAGATGAATTAGCTCTGGGGCCCCAGTCTGTTCTCCCTTTTGAGCCATCCTTGTTTGTTGTTGTTGTTGTTGTTGTTTGTTTGTTTGTTTGTTTGTTTGTTTTTGCCTGGTTGCAGCTGTTATGTAGTGAGGGCAGAGCCTTAGGCATTCACCAGGGTGGGGCAGCCCAGTCGCTGGGCTGTGATGCTGGATGTGGGGCAGGGTCCAAGAGGGAACAATGACACTTGTTCTGCACTCTTTTGCAGTTTCCAGTCCCTTCAGCCTCTTTCCCCTATCAAATTGGGCCCTTCTGGTGCTGATTTCCATGTGGATGGGCCTGCGCACACTCTAGGACCCTGTGGGTCTCCCCAACAAACTCTCCTATGAGGCTGGGATTCCCTCCCGGCACCTCAGCCCCTACAAGTATTTTCAATGGGTGCTTTTAGGCTTCGCTCCCCGGCACTAGGGTGCTGAGTCGTGAAGTCTGTCTTGCTGTCTGTTTTCGCCTGGTTTATCTGTGCGTGAATGTATGTCCGTAGTCCACCGCCTTGTGCACCCCATTGGCCTCCTCGCATTCAGCAACGCCTCCACCTGTGCGCCTGGAGTGACTGTGTGCCCGGGACCACCACCGGCTTATCCCAATACGATCCGACTCCGCTGGCCACAGACTCCGCCCCCCTTACCGGTCTGGGTGAATCGTTGTTGTTGGACTCCCACACAATTCAGTTTTCTCTCTGTCCCGGTTGGTCTCTGTCTCTTTCTTTTTTTTGGTTCTATATTTTTGTTGTCCTTAATCTTGGTTGTGAGAGGAGGCACATCGTGTCCAGCTATGCCTCCATCTTGTCCCGAAGTCAAAAGAGACATTTTTAATAACATCCTCTGTGTTAAAGCAGCAAATACCTACACACTACTACAGTTTATTTTGGGCTGCTTAGGAAACAAAATTTTTTTATGTAGTCCAGTTTGTGTCAAAAACTGTAGATAATTAGAATGGAATTCTGCTGTATTGCTTAGCTTATTTTCAAAATGAGTCTTGGATTTCCCGAAAAAGCAGATCAATCCTAGGTCTGATTTCCCAGTAGGTCAAATATATAGATAATTCTTGAGTAGTTGTTTTGCTGTTGTTGTTGTTGTTGTTGTTAGTATCTCCCTGTTTACTTGCTCACAATAACACACAGCCCCTGGATGGGGAAGGGGTAGGAGAAGCCATGACAGGGTAGGCTGGAAGGCAAGGCAGCACTGGCTTCCCTGGCTCCTCTTCCTTCTGTGCTTTGCGGGGGAGGAAGAGAGTGGTCTCCCCCTTACTCCCCAGAATTTAAACAGTAGCAGGTGTAAAAAAATAAAAATACAATGACAGGAGGAAGATCCCAGACATCGCCCTACCCCGGGGTCTTCCCTTTCACCAGTGGAAATCCCCTCACTGTCCCATCCACCAAAGGTCCCTCAGCACCCATGGGGTGGTTGGCTTGAGGATTTTTTGTGTCTCCTGTTGGGGGAGACTCAGCTGTTTCCAACACTGGAAGAACTCCTGAGCTACCATCTCTGTTAGCTAGAAGAACTTGTTGATGGTCACTGGAGCTTCGGGGTGAAGGACTGAAGGGCTTCTCCATACCTTGTAACATACTGACAGGAGTGGAGGCATCAGAAAGTCCTTGACACTTGATATTGAGTACCTACACATTTGGTCTGCACAGCAAGCTGAGTCTGGAGGTCTCCAGGATGGATGACAGTAGGCATTAAGTTCTGGAACTGTACCAAGGTCTTGGTGCCACAGAAGAGACATGTGGCCCAAGTTTTTCCACAACTCAGACTTGACTTCTATCTGCAGCAGCTGGTTCTCAGACAGGACTCCATTATTCTTGCACATGAACTTAGCAATTTATCAGCTTCTGGGATGAGCAGGCCAGTTTCCTTAGGACCTGGACACAGAAAGACCTCCTCAGAGATGGGCCCCAGGCCGAGCTGGAAAGCCAGGTCATTGGAGGAGATATCCATCAGGAGGTTGCCTGCACCCAAGGGAGCCTGGGGTGCCTCTGAGGCAGAGGATGAGGGTGTCCACATGGTGCAAGGGGTGGGATCCACACTCCCACTGATGTCATTGCTGCTTGGGTCCCTCAAAACGTCATCCAGGGTGCTAAGAGCCTCTGGCTCCTTCCTGCATTTCAGTTTGGCCCGGATGGACAATTCACAGGGAAGGGTGGCATCTCCTCCACCAGGATATCCGTGCTGGCCACCAAGCTTGAGGATGAGGTCCTTGACCACAAATTGCTACAGCAATAAGTTGTGTTGCACAGCTGGGAGACAACCCACAGCATGACCTGAATGGTGGTCTTGGTCTCCAGGAAGAGGTTGATGAACTTAATACAGATGGACAGCATCAGGGTCCACATCACCACACTGTAGAAGTAAAACTTGGAATGCAGCAATAAGAACTGCACTGGAGGGCTGGAGTGGGGGTCCCCAGCAATGAGGTTCCCAAACTCCCCAAGGATGTAGCCACTAACATTCACCATGTTCTCATGACAGGCTGGGGCCTGAAGTACCTTAAAGATGGTCTTGGTAGTATAGCCCTGGGTATTATAGCGGCTGGTGAAAATCTGCAGCATGCCGTACCACATCTCATCTCTCACACAGTCACCTACAATGTGGATGAGGTTGAGGACAGTGTTCATGTACTAGCTATAGTCTGCTGCGTATTTCTCAGCCAGATGGCCACCTTCAGGATGATCTCTTCACAAATGGTGTAGCTGGCTGTTTCCAAGTACCGCAGCATCTCAACATGATCGGCTTGGTGTTGCTCCAGTCACACATGTGTAGAGGTCAGCCACCTGCTGTAGCACCCTTACATCCCGCTCCATCTTGAGAGTGTTGATGATGATGTCGATGTGAGTCCTGACTGCCTCATGGACGAACTCAGAGTTGGCCAGTGTGCACACGTTCTCCAGGGCCAGGTAGCACTGGTTGGTCTCCTGGTGCTATAGAAACTCACCCAGTTTATTACAGGCCCATGCCAGAAGGCTGCGCTCACTGTCATAGTGGATGATGAGGCTGACGGTCTTGGACAGGACAGCATTCTTGGCATTGGAGTGCTGGACCTTCTTGAACTTGAATGGACCATGGGGCTTGTTGAACATGGTCTCCAGACACTCAATCAGCCTCCCCTTCAAGGCCACATCCTCTGGCAGAGGGCAGCAGTGCAGCAGCCGTAGGAGCTTTACCAAGAGCCAGGATGCAGGGACGAAGTAGTAGATGTAGTCCTAGAGGTAGGTGGAGGTTAAGGAGACAATCCATCTCAGGCAAGACACAGTCAGGGATATGCAAGTCTTGAAGTGATTCACACTGTTTTTGCAGAGACAGGTGAGGAGGCTGACAGCAGCAGTGACCATGCCCATGTGCTGGTCATTGAGCAGGTGCAAGATGTGGGCCATCCACTCTCCCATGCATACAAGGTCAGGTGAAGCCTTGTAGAGCCACAGCAGGCACAGGGTCAGGCTCCGATTCATGCTGTCCTGGTGTCTCAGCCACCAGGATGTGAGGGATATCAGCAGCAAAGGCCTCATCCATCTCACAGTTGCCCGCATTGGTGATGCAATGCAGGGCCAGACACATGGAGGTGGGATTACAGCTGGGAAGGACATTCCTTTTTCTCAAAAAAGATTTTGTGTATTTATTTAATTTTTAGAGAGAGGGGAAGGTAGGGAGACAGAGAAGGAGAGAACCATTGATATGAGAGAGCAACATTGATCAGTTCCTCTTGTACAAACTCCGATTGGGGACTGAACCCGCAACCTAGATATGTGCCCTGACTGGGAATTGAACATGCAACCTTTTGATTTACAGGATGACCCCCATCCAACTGAGCCACACTAGTCAGGGCTGCCCAGGTCATTCTTATATCACTGTTGATGAGCCAGATCAGTTGACAGTTAAAAGTTCACTGGCACTGAGATGAACAGGTAACCTAGCTGCTTCTGTGTACTTGTTGGAGCTAAGAAAGTTCACAGCATCCATGTGACCAAAGTCAATGTCATGGCCAAGGAGAAAGATTAAAAGTAGTTTACACACATTTTTTTCTTACTGTAGCCATCCAAGGTTTTGTCTCTTTTGAACTTGGAGCAAATATTAGCCAGTTCTTTGTTGATTCTCTTAACCTCCACGACCTTGCAGTTCCAGATATCAGAGATGAATACTGTGAGCCCTGCATTTCATCATCCTTGGACACAGCTGGCATGATGGGAGTAGTGTCAGCTCTAGGCCTGGCCAGACAGGGCACAGCACATTGGGCGCTGGCAGGTGGGGACTGGTTAAGACTTGAGCAGTTCTGAGTTCTTTAGAATCAGACTATTTCACAAATGACTACAGTATAGAAGCCTATATTCATGTAACCACTGGGGCTGAAAGTTCATGGACTATGTTCACTCCTTTGCCCAGTTTACATCTAGCAGAAACACATCCCTGACTCCATAATGCCAGGAATGGAAATAGACACAGATAAGAGGAATATACAGAATAAAGAGATACTCAGGCATTTCACTGTTCCAAATAAGGCACTAAATTAATTATCAGCATTACATAGATACCTTACATTACAGATAAAGGCTGAATCAGAGAAACCTGAATGAACTGGCTATAGTCACTTGGACAAATTAACCTCTCTATACTTTAGCTCTCATTTGCAAAGTACAAATAATAATAGTATCCACATAAATTTGTTATAAGAATTAAATTAGTTAATGTCTATAACAATACTTAGCATACAGTAAGCTCTAAAGTATATTTTAAAGATGAATGTTGGGCTGGCTCTACCTAATATGCAGAAGCAAATAAAACGAGGCAGACAAAATGAAGAGAAAAAGAAACATGTCTCAAATGAAAAAAAAAAAAAGAATAAAACTCCAGAAAAAGAACTAAACAAAATGGAGGCAAGAAATCTACCAGGTACATCCCTGGCTGGTGTGGCTCAGCAGACTGAGCATCGGCCTGCGAACCAAAGGGTACATGCCTGGGTTGTAGGCCAGGTCCCCTGTTGGGGTTGTGCAGTAGGCAGACAATTAATGTTTCACTCACACATTGATGTTTCTCTTACACATCAATGTTCTCTACCTCTCTTTCTCCATCCCTTCCCTCTCTCTAAAAATAAATAAAAATTTTTTTAATTTTATAAAAAAGGAACCTACCAGATGCAAAGTTCAAAACACTGGTTATACCAATGCTCAGTGATCTCAGTGAGAACTTCAACAAATAAAACATAACTGAGATAGGAAAAAATAAACAAGAACCAGTTAGAAATGAAGAATATAGTAACTGAAATGAAGAATGCATTACAGGAAATCAAACAGAAGATCAAGGAAGCAATTTGGAAGATAAGATAGTAGAAAACACTCAGAACAGCAAAATAGAAAAAAGAATCCATGAAAACAAGGATAGTTTAAGGATCCTCTGAGATAACTTAAGCATACCAACCTTCACATCATGGGGATGCTAGAAGGGGAGAAGAGAAGACAGGAACTGAAAAACTTTGTGAAAAAATAATGATGGAAAACTTCCCTAACCTGGTAAAGGAAATAGATATACAAGTTCAGGAAGCACAAAAACTACAAAACAAGATTACCCCAAACAGGCCCACATCAAGACACATCATAATTAAAATACCAAAGGTTAAAGGCAAAGCGTGAATCTTTTTTAAAACCTTGTATTTATTGATTTTAGAGAGGAAGAAAGGAAGGGAAGGATGCAGAGAGAAAGGGAAGGACAACAGGAGGGAGGAAGAGAGAAATATCAATTTGTTGTTCCACTTATTTATGCATTCTTTGGTTGATTCTTGTATGTACTCTGACTGGAATTTGAATGCACAACCTTGGCATATCAGGATGACACTCTAATCAACTGAGCTATATGGCCAGGACCAAAGAGAGAGTCTTAAAAGCAACAAGAGAAAAGCAGTTAGTTACCTACAAGGGTGCGCCCTTAAGTGTGTAAGCTGATTTCTCAATATAAACTTTTCAGGCCAGAACAGTTTGGCACAATATATTCAAAGAGATGAAAATCAAGGACCTACAACCGAGATTACTCTACCTAGCAAAGCTATCATTTAGAAATAAAGGACAGATAAAGAGCTTCCCAAACAAGAAAAAGTTCAAGGAGTTCATCACTGCCATACCAGTATTACAAAAAATGTTAAAGGGTCTTCCTCAAGAAGAAGAAAGAAGAAGAGGGAAAATATCAAAACTACAAATGATAAAATGGCAATAAATACGAATATACTACTCACCCATATGTTCATTGCAGCATTATTTACAATAGTTTAGATACAGAAGCAACCTAAGTGCCCATCAATAGATGAAGGGATAAAGAAGTGGTGCATATATATAATGCAATATGACTCAGCCATAAAAAAAAGAATGAAATTTTGCCACCTCCATCAAAAGGGATGGACCAAGACTCCAGCTGGGGTATCCAACCCGTGGCCCAGGATGGCTATAAACACAGCACAACATAACATTGTAAATTTTGCCATCAGTTTTCATTGGTGTTGTGTATTTAATATGTGGCCTAAGATAACTCTTCTTCCAGTATGGCCCACAGAAGCCAAAAGGTTGGACACACACGAGGGTACTGTGATGAAAGAAATAAGTAAGACAGAGAAAGTCAAATGCCATATGGTTTCATTTAAATATGAAATCTAGACTACGTAACAGCTGCGACCACACCAAAACAAAGAAAATACAAAAAAAATGGTTCAAATAGGAAAACAAATCCAAGCCCCAGAGCCAATTCATCTAAGCAACCAAGAGATAGCCAACCTATCACATGCACAGTTTAAAGCCCTGGTGATCAGGATGCTCACAGAATTGGTTGATTTTGCTCACAAATTAGATGAACAAATGCAGGCTACACTAAGTGAAATGAAGGAAAATGCACAGGGAACAAATAGAGATAGGAGTAAAACTGGGACTCAAATCAATGGTGTGGACCAGAAGGAAGAAAGAAACAACCAAACAGAAAACAGGAAGGAACAGGAAGAAACAAGAATTCAAAAAAATAAGGAGAGGCTTAGGAACCTCCAGGACCTCTTGAAACATCCCAACATCCGAATTATAGGGGTACCGGAAGGGGAAGAGGAAGAGCAACAAGTGGAAAACTTATTCGAACAAATAATAAAGGAGAACTTCCCCAATCTGGCAAAGGAAATAGACTTCCAGGAAGTCCAGGAAGCTGAGTCCCAAAGAAGCTGGACACAAGGAGGAACACACCAAGGCACATCATAATTACATTAGCCAAGATTAAAATGAAGGAGAGAATTCTAGAAGCAGCAAGGGATAAGAGGACAGTCACTTACAAAGGAGTTCCCATCAGACTGTCAGCTGATTTCTCAAAAGAGACCTTACAGGCAAGAAGGGGCTGGAAACAAGTATTCCAAGTCATGAAAGGCAAGGACCTCCATCCAAGATTGCTCTATCCAGCAAAGCTTTCATTTAGAATGGAAGGGAAGATAAAGTACTTCTCAGATAAGGTCAAGTTAAAGGAGTTCATCATCACCAAGCTCTTATTATATGAAATGTTAAAGGGACTTATCTAAGGAAAAGAAGATGAAAAATATGACAGTAAAAAGGCAGCAAACTCACAGATATTAACAACCACACCTAAAACAAAAGCAAACTAAGCAAACAGCTAGAACAGGAACAGAAACACAGAAATGGAGATCACATGGAGGGTTAGCAACAGGGCAGTGGGTGGGGGAAGGTACAGAGAATAGGTAGCATAGACGGTAGGTAGAAAATAGACAGGGGGAGGGCAAGAATGTGTAGGAAAAGTAGAAGCTAAAGAACTTATGACACATGGACATGAACTAAAGGGGGGAATGTGGGTGGGAGGGGGTGTGCAAGGTGGAGGGGAATGATGGGGGAGAAATGGGACAACTGTAATAGCATAATCAATAAAATATATTTTTTAAAGAATCCCAGAAAAATAAAATAAAATTAAATTAAATTAAATAATGTGGAATCTAAAAAAGAATATAAATAGCAAAACAGAAACAGACTCATAGATACAGAGAACTATTTTGATGGTTGCCAGATTGGAGGGGGATTGGGAGAATGAGTAAAAAAGGTGAAGGGATTAAGAAGTACAACTGGTAGTTACATAATAGTCATGGAGATGTAAAGTATAGCATAGGAAAATAGTCAATAATACTGTTATAAGTGTGGATAGTGTCAGATGGGTATTAGATTTATCGGGGTGATCACTTCCTAAGTTATATAAATGTTTAATTACTGGGTTGTACACCTGAAGCTAATATAAAACTATACATCTACTGTAATTGAAAAATAAAAAATTATTTTTAAAAAGATGCATGTGGGAATGAAACAGTATTTATGTAAAGTATATATGAAATTTATTTCCAAATATGAACATGAATGTTTTTAATAATTTCCCTCACTAAAGCTTAAATATTTCTGCTGTGCTATTTTTACAAATTAGCTCTATCAAGATTAAAAAGTTAACTTTATAAAATGTGTCAACCTATTCTGCTTAAAATACAACTAATCCACCAAGGGGAATACCAGGATTGTTTTAGCTATTCATTTAACCTTTTTTTTGCTAAAGGGAAAGGACTTCTGAGTGCTTCATAATTAGTGGTGTTTAATAGAAGACAGGAATGTATGAAATTTGGAAAATAGAAATAACAATAAAAAAGTATCAATTAAATACTTGAATATTCAAATTCTTTGTTTTAGTATTTTTAAGAGCTTGGCAATTTTATTCAAATTTAAGAGTATAATCCATGAAACTATTTATATAATACAAGTAAGAAAAACTTGTAAAATGGGGGTAAAAGCTCTCCCTAAACTCTGGATTGGGAATGCTTCTTTGGCACACAAGTACCCACAAATGCAGATCAGCCATTTGAGAGTTTATAAATATCAGTCCGAGCCACTCCTAGAGAGGGAGAGGTTAGGGTAACACACTGTTTATACAAAAGGGGCACAATATAAACCAGTGGTTGCCAAGGACTGGTGAAGAGGAGGGAATAACAACATGGGAAATGGGGGGAATTTTGAGGAGTGATAGAACTTGATTGTGAAAATGGTTAACACAACTTAATGTACTGTAAAAACTCAACTGTAATTGAAAAGATTAAACTTTTAAAAAGATTTTATTTATTTATTTTTAGAGAGGGGAAGGAAGGGAGAAAGAAAGAGAGAAACATCAACGTGTGGTTGCCTCTCGAGTGCCCCCTACTGGGGACCCGGCCCACAACCCAGGCATGTGACCTGACTGGGAATCAAACCAGTGACCCTTTGGTTCACAGGCTGGTGCTCAATCCACTGAGTCACACCTCCAGGGCTAAAAAGATTAAATTTTGAGTACTTCCAGCCAAGACTGAGATGTAGGCAGATACACTTTGCCTCCTCGCACAACCAAAAGAAGACAAAAAAATTTAAAAACAAAAAATACCCAGAACTACCAGAAAATTGAACTGTATGAAAGTCTGATAACCACGGAGTTAAAGAAGAAACATTCATTCAGATTGGTAGGAAGGGAGGAGACAGGCAGCCAGGTGGAGAGAACAGTGCAGCAAGGTGGCAGCTGGAGGTCCTGGGTGAGTAAGGTGGTAGCTGGTAGACCGGCAGTCCCACATTTGTGTGCAGATAAACTGGGAAGAACAACTGGGGAATGAGACAGACTGCGCAACCCAGGGTACCAGTGCAGGCAAATAAAGCCTCAAAACCTCTGGCTGTAAAAATCTGTGGGGGTTGCACTGGTGAGAGAAACTTCCAGCCTCACAGGAGTGTTTGTTGGAGAGACCCATATGGTGCTAGGACATAAACAAAACCACCCACCTGGTAATCAGAACCAGAGGGCCCTATTTGCTTGTGGGTAGCGGGGGAAATGACTGAAAGCTAGTGTGAACCAAGCAAACAGCATTGTTCACTCTCACTCCCCTCCCCCACATACAGTACCACAACACAGCTACCTGGGTTGCCCCTCCCTGGCCAATACCTAAGGCTCCGCCCTTACAATGTAAGGGTCATGCCTGGACAAAAAAAAAAAAAATACAGCTCAAATGAAAGAACAGATCAAAGCTCCAAAAACAGAACTAAGTGATGAAGAGATAGCCAACCTATCAGATTCAGAGAATTCAAAACAGTGGTAATCAGGATGCTCAAAGAAATAGTTGAGTATGGTTGCAAAATGGAGGAAAAATGAAGGCTATGCAAAGTGAAATAAAGAGAAATGTACAAGGAACCAATAGTGAAAGGAAGAAAACCAGGACTCAAATCAACAATTTGGAGCAGAAGGAAGAAATAAACATTCGGCCAGAACAGAAGGAAGAAACAAGAATTCAAACAAGTGAGGAGAGGCTTAGGAACCTCTGGGACACCTGTAAACATCCCAACATCTGAATCATAGGGGTGCCAGAAAGAGAAGAGGAAGAGCAAGACATTGAAAACTTATTTCAAAAAATAATGAAGGAAAACTTCCCCAATCTGGCAAAGAAAATAGACTTCCAGGAAGTCCAGGAAGCTCAGAGAGTCCCAAAGAAGGTGGACCCAAGGAGGCACACACCAAAGAAAGCACAGCATCATTAAGTAACCCAAGATTAAAGATCAGGAGAGAATCTTAAAAGCAGCAAGAGAACAAGCGACAGTTACTTTCAAAGGACTTCTCATAAAACTATCAGCTGATTTCTCGAAAAAAAAAAAAAAAAAAAAAAAAAAAACCTTGCAGGCAAGAAGGGGCTGGAAAGAAGTATTTGAAGTCATGAAAAGCTAGGACCTACATCCAAGATTACTCTCTCCAGGAAAGCTATCATTTAGAATGGAAGGGCACATAAAGTGCTTCCCAGATAAGGTCAAGTTAAAGGAGTTCATCATCACCAAGTTCTTATTATATGAAATGTTGGAGGGACTTATCTAAGAAAAAGAAGAATATCAAAAATATGAACAGTAAAATGACAACAAACTCACAACTACCAACAACAGAACCTAAAAAAAGGAAAACAAGCTATGCAAACAATAAGAACAGGAACAGAGTCACAGAAATGGAGATCACATGAGAGTTATCAATGGGGAGGGAGAGGCGGGAGAATAGGGAAATGAACAGGGAATAAGATGCATAAATGGTAGGTACAAAATAGCCAGCAGAGGTTAGGAATAATACAGGAAATGCAGAAGCCAAAGAATTTATATGTACAACCAATGGACATCAACTAAGCGGGTAGGGGGGAATACTTATGGGAGGGGGGTGCAGGGTGGAGAGGAATAAAGGGGACAAAAAATGGGACAACTGTAATAGCATAATTAATGAACAAAAGGGTGGTGCATGAAGCTTTGCCCAGGCACCAACACTCCCCACCTTGCTTCTTCCCTAGAATACCCTTTCCTATCTGAAAAGCTGGGCTGATCCTATATTACATGTAGTACTAGCAATATGCTGTTCCACCTCATGAAGGATCCTTCTCACTTCTACTCATCCACACAACTTGTTAGCAGCCATTCTCTTGGTCTGGACTTTATGCCAGCAAGAGTTTGATGGAACTTTTAACTTACAAAAAGAACTAGAAATTTCTTTTCTCAATAGAAAAAAAATTTATGGGCAAAAAGAGGCTCTAGCAATCACTTTTCTGAACCAGGATAACCTCACTCTCAAAAATAACCCTGTCTTCTCATTGACAAAAAAAAATGTTAGCTTAAATCCTTAGATCAAAGATTCCCTCAGCCTCCCATTGTCTACTTCAGGACTCAGCCCTCAATTCTGTTTCTCAGGAAGAAGCACCTCTGTTATCTGTATCCCACCCCAACAGCTCTCAAAACATTTTAGTTGTTAGGACCCCTTTACATTCTAAAAAATTACTGAGGAGTCCAAGGAGCTTTTATTTATGTAAGCTATAACCTATCAACACTTACTACATTAGAAATTAAAACCGAGAATTTTTTAATTTAAATTATTTAAAAATAATATTAAACATGTTAATATCAGTTAACATTTTTATGGAAAAACTTTGTTTTCAAAAAATGGTGAGAAGGGTGATACTATTTTACATTCTTGCAAAACTCTTGAAGATCATGCTTTAATAAAAGCTGGTTGGATCTCGTATCTGCTTCTGCGGTCTGGTATTAGTCATAGTTATGCAATCATGTAGCCTGTGAAAACATTACACACTCTTGAGACAATGAAAGTAAAAGGGCAAATAATGTCTTGATATTACTTTGAAAATGTTGACCTTGAAAGGGTGTCAGAAACCACTCCTGCCCTCCCATAGCCCTTGGACAACCACTGCTCTAGTCAAGCTGTCTTCTAGACACAGTCCTAGGTCTGGTTTCAGAAATATCCACTAATTTAGACTCCAGTCTCACTCTCTCTTGGTTCCCTTACCACAAACACCACCACCACCACCACCAAATACATCATCTTCCCTAACCTAAAAAGAAAAAACAATACAAAACTTTTTACTTAAGCTCTCTTCTCCTTCTCTCAAGTCACCAAATTTCTTTAAAAAGTTCTCACTATCTCTACTGCCCCTACTTTTTATTACTTTAATTACCAAAGTATATACATTCTCATTTTTAAAACATCCAAACAATATAGAAAAATCACCATTCACAATCCCAATCTCTTCACCAGAGGAAACCACTACTATTTACCCCTAGAAAATACCCTAAAACTAGTTTTTAAACTAAATATCAGATTGAAATGCTTATTTTCTTATGATTTTCCCTCTTTAAATAGTTATACAAAATAAATCTGGAAGAGAATTCTAGTTAGATGCCAATTCTTTTGGTGAGTGGAGTAAGTTATGGATCAAAGGATAAGGGCTAGGAGATAAATACAAAGCAAGTACTAAGGAAGATGTTAAACCATGTCAATTTTAGGGCTTGTATTGCCATAATAAGACAGAATAGTAAGACTTAGGACTATGCCTTGTATGTAAACCCCTCATGTTTCATTACATAAACGCAGATGAATACTGACTATACTTGTATTATCTCGATAAATATAGTGTCTTAGGGTTTAAAAACATTTTCACATATATCATCTCTTTAAAATTCACAACCCATGAAGTTAACAGGTACTATCTTTAACATTTTATAGATAAGAAAGTGAAAGTTCTTAGAAAAAAAAATTACTTGCTCAAAATTACATAGCTAAAAAGAAGCACAGCAGAAACCATAGACAAAACATATATCTTTCGAGTCAAATCAAATCCCACTTCTTTATATCATATTGCATATCTTTGCAACATAAAAACATTAAGTCCTTGCCTATTTTTAGAGCTAATTTGCAAAAAAAAAATCTCTACTTTCAAAGTTGAATAGAAAATATAAAAATGAATTGTATAACTTTTGAATACAAAAAATAGTGAATTATTTTTTCTTCTTTATTATGCAGTATAATCCTTAGGGACCTTGTATTTTAAAGTAACAGTTAAAATTTACTAACACCTGCATCAACATGTAGATGTATTATAAAATTGGAAAAATAACTTCTTAAATCCTTAATTAGGCAATGCTGTTAACAGAAGATCTAAGTCTCCTGATTGTAAGAAGGATGTAATGGCTCCTGAATAAAACACCACACATACATAATTTCTGGGTCCTGCCCTCATATTTTGATGCTATCCTTGAAATTCCTGCAAGGAACACCAGGAATCATGTGGAAATTCATTATATTTCACGATGAGAATTTTAAATTACATTGTTTTAATTATTAAAAACTAATAATCCTACTTATTCAAATAACAAAGCAATTAATTCATTATTAATCTTACAGAAACACTTTCCAAGTCCCTATTTTTTCCTACACCAATGCAGCTCCATAGAAGTCCAACATATTTAAATGATTTCTATATTATGACACACTAGATTGGATTATTAAAAAAGTGAACTTAAACTATCTCAAATTAAGGGCTCTTAATCTTAGCTAACTCAATTTCACAAATAACTCAAGAAAAACTTTAAATTACGATTAAGTTAATCTTTATAACTCACACTGACATTTTAAAAACACGGACGAGATAACAGATTTTTTCACACTTTACTCTTCCTAAATATAAAAGTTATATACCTGCTCTCAACACAAATTCCATAGTGACATAGTTTGGTACTCAAAGTTAGTCTATACAGGAATGCAAAACTCCTTTACTAAGAAATATTTGAGCATTTCTCTTACCTCTGTTTCTGTACAATGTGAATATCCTGATTTACCTGTAATAAAAATACAAAAAAAAATACTTTAAAAGGATTTTAACTTTTTAATCATTGATTTAAAAAATTGAGGTACTCTGGCCATGGCTTTATTATATTTATAAAATTATGCAAATAAAAGGTGCTAGAGTGACCAAATATTCTAGAAGGTCCTGCTTTGATATTTAAGTTTATATAAGCCTATATGAAAATAATAAAGAAAAAGATGAGAATATGCTTAATTGTAATAAGATCTGAAACACACATATTTAATTTGTATATATATGAACTCATGAAAGTAAATCAAAAATACTTTTAAAGTCTTGTTTTCTTTTTAAAATATCTTAAAATACTTTTAAAAGGTACCTTTTAAAACACTTTGAAATGTCTTTAAAAATCTTTGAGTCTTGGACTTTTCCCCAAATATATTTCCAGGTTAAAGTTACAGTAATTATGTCAATGAAAGCCAACATGTTTCAAACTCATATTTTCTTTAATATACAATGGTTGTTTTCTTTAATATATGATTAGATAAAACCATATAATTAATCTAGTAATTCTTTCAACGGAAGATCACCTAAAGAACAACTAGTTTGAACAATATTCAACAACATTAACATTTTCTATTCATCACTGAGACACAAAATGAAGGAACATATACAATTACATATTTCTGTTAATTTGGTGACTAAAACATATTTTAAAATTAAAAAACAGCTATTTTAAAGGAGAGTCATTTTTTAAATAGTTTTAGAGTCACGTTTTAAATCATTTTAACAAAAGACTAGCTAACACATTTATACTGGGTACCAAAAATTTTAATTTCCCCAGTCTACACTTCTCAAATTTCACTGTTTTAAGTTCAAATATACATTTAGCCCCATCTCTTTTTCATCACCAACATTAGCCTCCCTCTTTCTTTTCTTCCTCTCCCCAGCCTACTACCCTCTCCCCAGCCTACCCTACCACTAATCCTACTCCATAGTGATTCTGTCAGTCTGTGATTTTTTAAATGGTTAACTAGAATTTAAATACCTAAAGTCTATGATGATGCCATCAAAAAGTTCATAAACTATATCTTCTAATCCATAAAATAAAAAATAAAGTTGAAACTGATATTGAGACCAGAAAAAAAGGAAGCCTAGGTTCTGTAAAATTAAAATGATATATGAGCATAAATAATTAAAGATTACATGAACATATAAAGTGAGTTAATATATATGGATTTATGTACTAGGGTTTTAATAAATATATAACTATATCATTATATAAAATTATGTTATAAAGTTATATATATCATACATTATCTTTTTATTTATTTATATGACTTTGCTGAAAACATTAGTGCTTTTGGTAAATTAATTATACTTGACTTCTACTAAAATGGTAATAACTTTAACTTAGGAAAGTACAGTGGACAGAAATAACTCAAAGAAGGGTACAGACTATGTCTCAAACATTTACTGAGCATCTACTGTGAACAAGAGAAAGAAGGGAGGGAGAGAAAAATATAGTATCAAGACAATTTATAACAGAGAGTAACCTCGTTGAGAGTACATGGATGTACATCTTCAATATAATATATTCTTAAAGTAAACAGAATTACATCCCTGGCTGGTGTGGCTCAGTGGACTGAGTGCCAGCCTGTGAACCAAAATGTCACCTGTTCAATTCCCAGTCAGGGCACATGCCTGTGTTGCAGGCCAGGTCCCCAGTAGGGGGCATGTGAGAGGCAACCACATATTGATGTTTCTCTCTCTCTCTCTGTCCCACCCCTTCTAAAAATAAACAAATAAAATCTTTATAAAAAAAGAAAAGAATTACAAAGAAATCTACAATTTTATGTAGTAGGTTTGTTGCTGGTAGTAGCATTGGTGGAAAATTCTGAAAACTATTTTGTATTTATCGTAGCTTTGAGCAGATAAGTAAATACAAAGATATTTTTGGGAATCATCAGTGGAGAAGGAATATATGAACTAAAGGTAGGAAGGACAGGGAGAGCCCTGGAGCAGTGAACTAGAACTAGAGGTATCATACAACTTATAAAAAACATGTATTTCCTATCTTTGCCATTCAAAAGAGGGAGAAGCAACAACACCCCATTATGAAAGGGCATACCTAGCCCGTCTGCCCTCAAAAGAACCAGGACTACTTAGGAAAATTACTGGCTCCAAGACCAGGACAAGGAAATTATAACATAAGCTGGAACATCTTTTTTGCACCAGAAAGTAACAAAGTGCTCAAAGAATGCTGGAGTGATATCAAAAGGGCATGAGTCCTATTAAATAAGATTTTTTCAATGACTTGTATTATAAAACTGAAAATACTCACCTATAAGAGGACCAAAAATTTTTGTGAGAACGTACCATAACTTTTAGTTATTCAGTTTGAACTGGTGACTGAGTCATGCAAATATAGAAAGGTGGTTAAGTATGAAATGCTCAACCACCTACACTACTCTGCCACCCAAATCCCTGCCCAATCTCTGACCCAGGAATCGGAAAACCCCAATTATATGACAGCACATCTTAAAGAAACCCTGGACATAATCTTGCCCAATCCAATCATATCAGAGATGAGTAATCTGAGCCTGAGGAGTCAAATGAATTGTACAAAACGACAGAGTAAACAGTAGACTCCAAGGCTCCTAACTCCAATTATGTGTTGTTATAATTGTGGTTATTCCTGCTTCTGCATTTGCACTTGCAGGGGTCAGTGGGGTTAAAGTACAGGATTGCAGGAGTGCTGTCCCAGACACCTACCATTTATAACATAGGAAAACGGGAAAACACATTCATTATTTAACACTTAGTAACTGCCAGTATAGCACCAAGCAATTTTCCTTAGACAATTTTTGAATTTTTCTACACAAGTTAGCTACTCTTTCTAGAACTAGACCTGAAAAATCCTTCTAAACTCTAGAATCCTGTGGCTTCACTTTCTACAAATCCAGTAACCTAAGCAAATGATAAGCCTAATCAAGATTTCAAATTATTAAACGCAGTGAATTAGTTCTTTCAACAAAATAACAACTGAATTGATTTTATTGATTTTTATTAGATTGAGTTGAATTAGAAGACTAGATCAAGTATGTGATGATGTACAATAAAAGGAAACACCTGAAATGATATTTAAATATTGAGTTTTAAAATATTTCAACATTATCAAAGTACTTATACATTCTAAGTAGAGGGATGATTTGCACAGCAAGACAAAACTTCAGTGTTTCTCAAAAGGAATGAACACTTAAATGTGTAATAATCAAGGTTGTGTTTTAGAACCTTTTTAACTCATTCTGAAATATATGATATGCTCTTAATATTTGCTAGACAAGTTCCCAGGAAACAGAAAAAAAAACAATGTCTTCCTATCAATTGCTACAGAATGGTTTTGAGAAATAAACTAGTCCTGGTATAAAATGTCTGTAATAAGAACTCATCAACTAAGACAACATTGTCATTTTCAGTGGACATTTTAAATCTCAAATGCTGATAATCAGGTCATTCCATTCAGCAGGCTTGCTCAATAAATTAACAGGAAGACTATTTCGGTGAACATAGCCCAGTAGGGCCACTCATAGCCTAGGTTGTTCAGGGTTAGACCTTACATAGCACACTCTCTGAAATGGCTTCACCTCAGTGGAATCACAAATTCTAATACACCACACAACTATTTCAGGGAAATTAAGGCAGTTTCAGAAAAATTTCACAGATGTTCATGTAGATGAATACTTTTAAATTAAAATAGCTAGCAATCTTTGGAGTAGAAACTTTATTTAGCATATGACTGAATTATCACAGTCACATTATCAATATGATTCATATTAGCTGAATAAGCAAAAGGCAAACTATGCCCACCAACAAGACAAAGAATCATTTTATGAATCTGACTCCAAAGGCAAGGGAAGCAAAGGCAAAAATAAATGAATGGGACTATATCAAACTAAAAAGCTTCTGCACAGCAAAAGAAACCAATGGAATGGGAGATGATATTTGCAAAAAAAGCTCCAACAAACGGTTAATATCTAAAATGTCCAAAGAACTCTTATAAAACTCAACACCAAACAAACACTCCAATTAAAAAATGGCCAGAGAACCTGAACAGACGCCTCTCCCAAGAAGACATACAAATGGCCAGATATATGAAAAGATGTTCAACTTCACCTGCTATTAGAGAAATGCTAATCGAAACTACAATGAGATAACCACTTCCCACCCGTTAGAATGGCTATTATCAACAAGACAGGTAATAACAAGTGTTGGAGAGGTTGTGGAGAAAAGGAAGCCTCATTCAATGATGGTGGGAATGTAGACTAGTAGAGCCACTATTAAAAAGTCTGACATTTCCTCAAAAAATTAGGAATAGAGTTACCACATGACCCTGCAATCCCTCTTATGGGTATCTATTTGAAAACATGTATTCACAAAGATATATGCACCCCATGTTCATTGGAGCATTTTTCACGATGGCCAAAACATGGAGACAACCAGAGTATCCTATTACAGAGGATTAGATAAAGAAGATGTGGTACAGATACTCAGTGCAATACTACTCAGCCATAAGAAAAGATTAAATACTGCCATTTCCAAAAACATGGAAAGATCTGGAGAATATTAGCTAAATGAAATAAGTCAGAAAAAGCTAAGAACCAGAAAGAAAGAACAGTGGTAAATACTATACACTACTGAGATGAAATATCCCATGGTCCTTCATGATTTGTGACATATTGTTTCCTGCATAGTTTTTGAACATTCATTTCTTGTCCTTCAAGTTTGTATATTAAGTCACTAGATTTTATACTATAGTTTATTTCAATTCACATATTTTGCGCCTCCCTTCTCTTATCCCATTTTACCTTCTTCTTTCTTCTATTTGTTTTAAATTTTGTTTTCTCTCTTGCTACAACTAGTTTGCAATTCATATTCTAACATTTCTCCCCCATACAGCCTCTCAAAACAAATTTTCTTCTCAACAGTCACCTCACAGTCTTTTTCCAACTCTTAAAATACCCACATTATCTCTCCACCTTTAGCAATCTTTGCTTGTGGTTGTGGATAAGGTGGTTGTTGTAGTATTTTTTCAATTTATCTCTCTTGGTCTTCATTAATTTCAAAACTCAAATTTCACCATTCCCCTCTCCTACTCTTTAATTCATTTCAAATTTTAATTTTCCCGTATTAGCCCGTTTTTTCCTTTTCTTATCTCTTTCATCCTGCCCTTTTCTCCTTTTTTCTTTTACCTTTTTCCTTTTTCTTTTCATCTAAAATTTTAATTTTACCTGTCTGATCCTGGTTCTTGTTCCTTACTCTTAGTATACCTTCTCCATCTTATCATCTCAGAATCACTTTCCCTTCCTCAGGACAACTCTTAAGCTTTTCTTTGTTTCCCTTTTCCCCTCTTATTCCCATTCCACCTGTATTAATTCTAGGTCATTTGTTCTTAATAGTGCTGTGGCAGATCTTTACAATTTCATTCCTATGTTTTTTATTATTTTTTTCCTTTTTCTTTCTCTCTCATCTAATTTTATTTCAATTTCTGTTTAAACCTAATGCTATACGTGTCCCTTCTCTTATTCCATTTCACTCCTTCATTCCTTTTTACCTATGACATAAATTTTATTTTCTCCCTTTGAATTGCTCCAATTCCCTAATCTTATTAGTGTTCCTCCCTCCATACTCTCTAAATCATTTTTCTTTCAGTGGTCCTTTTCATATTTGCTCTCCTTTCTTATGATAGTCTTAATCTCTTTACACCCTTATTAATACTGGTTCATTTAGTGTTTATATTAGGACTGTGGGTAGGAGTTATTTTTGAGGATGTGTGTTTGTTCCCTGGTGTGGTTTTGCTCTGGCAGCACCTGCACAGCAGCATACAAGACATTGTGAGTGGAGACCCTCAGTCAACAAGCTGGAGGGAAGAACCCTCCAAAGAATGACCCAACAACAATCAACACACAATTATATCCAGAGAGCCAACATAAATGGCATAAAGGGCATGTCAAGAGCATCAATTTCAAGAGTTCAAGAAGACTGCATCACTAAATCATGCAGGTCTCCTACCTACCTGAGAAGTTCACTCCACAAAGGCAGGGAGTCAAAATGAATCAATTTCAGAAGCAGAAGCAAACAAGAAGACTCTCTGAAAAAATGGGAAGACAATGAAACAACCCCAAATCAAAAGAAAGGAGGAATCCCCAAAAATGTACTAAATGAAATAGAGACAAGTCAATTATCAACTATTGAGTTCAACACAATGGTTATAAGGATAATCAATGAGCTCACTAAGAATTACCAAAAACTACAGGGAAGCTACAAAGAACTTCCTACAGACTACATCAGCATGAAAAAGAACACAGAAACTATCAACAAGAATCAGGAGGTAATAAATACAATTTCTGAATTGAAGAACATAGTACAAGGAATCAAAAGAAGACTAGATCAAGCAAAGGATTGAATCAGCGAGCTGGAGGACAAGGTAGAAAATAATTCCCAGAAAGAGCAAAAAAAGGGGAAAAGACTCAAAAAGAACAAAGAGGGGTTAAGGGAACTGCAAAATTAAATGAAACAATAATATCCATATAGTACAAATACAAAGAGAAGCATCCATATAATACAAACACAAAAAGGAGCAAGTGATAGAAAACCTGTTTGAAAAGTTAATGATGGAAAACTTTCCTAATTTGATGAGAGAGTAAGTCACACAAATCTAGGAAGCAGTGTCCCAATCAAGAGTAACCCAAAGAGAGGCCCACTTCAAGACACATCATAATTAAAATGGCAAAATTCCAAGATAAAGAGAGAATCTTAAAGGCAAGAAGGGACAAACAGGAAGTAACATACAAGGAAGCTCCAATAAGGCTAGCAGCTGACTTCTCAACAGAAACACTACAAGCTAGGGGAATGGCAAGAAATATTACAAGTAGTGAAAAGCAAAGCCCTGGAAACAGGGCGACTCTACCGAGCAAGGCACTCATTTAAAATGGAGAGCAAAATAAGGAGCTTCCCAGACAAAAGAAGGCTAAAAGAATACACCTCCACCAAACCAACATTGCAAGACATGCTAAAAGGACTGCTTTAGGAAAATGAAGAGAAAGAGTGAGAGAGAAAGAGGAACACAGGAACACACGGAGAAAATGGCAATGAAAAATACTTATCAATAATAAACTTAAATGTAAATAGATTACATGCTCCAATCAAAAAGCATGAATGGATAAGGAAACATGACCCTAACATATCTGCCTACAAGATACACACCTCAGAACAAAAGACCTGCACAGACTGAAAGTGAAGGACTGGGAAAAAAATATTCCAACCAACAGGACAGGGAAAAAAAGCCAGGGTAGCAATCTTTATATAAGACAAAATAGACTTCAAAACAAAAGCCACAAAAAGACACACAGAAGGAAACTTCACAATACTCAAGGGAAGAATCCATCAAGAAGTCATAAACATATATGCACCCAACATAGGACAACCCAAATACATAAGGAAAATCTTGGAGGACTTCAGGAAAGGTTATAGACAGCAACATACTTATAGTAGAAATTTTAACACCCCACTGTCAAAAATGGATAGATCTTCCAAACAAAATATCAACAAGGACATTGAGGCACTGAACAATACACTAGATCAAGTGAATTAACTGATATATAGAGAACCTTTCATGCAAAAGAAGCAAAATACACATTCTTTTCAAATGCACATAGACTACACAACACAACACAAAACAAGCCTCAACAAATTCAAGAAAACTGAAATCATACCAAGCATTTTCTAGGACAACAAGGAATTGAAACTACAAATCAACATCAAGGAAAAAATTCATAATCATTAAAATACATAGAGACTGAGTAGCATGCGATTAAACAATGAATGGGTTAATAATGAGATCAAGGAAGAAATAAAAATGTTTCTGGAAACAAATGAAAATGAACTCATAACAGTCCACAACTTACGGGACACAGCGAAGGCAGAACTGAGAGGGAAGGTCAAAACAATAGAATCCTAAGTAAAAAAGACAGAAATATTTCAAATAAGCAACTTAACCCTGCATCTACAAGAACTGGAGGAACTATAATAAACAAAGCCCAAAGCAAGTAGAAGGAAGGAAATAACCAAGAACAGAGCAGAATTAAATGACATCAAGCTAAAAGAACAATTCAGGGGATCAATAAATCCAGGAGCTGGTTCTTTGAAAAAAGTAAACAAAATAGAAAATAAAGCTTTTAACCAGAGTCATCAAGGAAAAAAGACAGATGACCCATATAAATAAAATCAGAAAGGAAGGCCAAGAAATGACAACTGATACCACAGAAATACAAAGCACTGTAAGAAATCACTACGAATAACTACATGCCAAGTTTTTGAAAACCTGAGTAAAATGGATAAATATCTACAAATATATAATCTTCCCAAACTGAATCTAGAAGAAGTAGAGTGCCTGAACAGAACACTAACAGCTAGTGACATCGAAGCAGTAATCAAAAAACTCCTAGCCCTGGCAGGTGTAACTCGGTGGGTTGAGCACAGGCCTGCAAAACAAAGAGTTAACTGGTTCGATTCCCAGTCAGGGCACATGCCTGGGTTACATGCCAGGTCCTCAGTAGGAGGCATGCAAGAGGCAACCATACATTGATGTTTCTCTCCCTCTTTCTCTTTCCCTTTCACCCTCTAAAAATAAATAAATAAAATCTAAAAAAAAAAAAAAAAAAAAAACCTCCTGGCACACAAAAGCCCTGGACTGGATGGTTTCACAGCAAAATTTCACAAAACTTTTCAGGAAAAGCTAACCCTTATGCTTCTCAAATTATCCCAAAACAATCCAAGAGGGAAGACTCCCAAACTCTCTTTATGAAGGCAGGATCATACTAATACCCAAACTAGATAAAGACACAACAAAGAAAGAAAACTACAGGCCAATACAGCTGATGAATATAGACACTAAAGTCCTCAACAAAATATTGGCAATCTGCATCCACCAATTAAAAAGATCACACACCATGATCAAGGGGGATTCATCATAGGATTGCAAGGATGGTACAATATTTGCAAATCAATAAACATGATACATGGCATAAACAAAAGGAAAGACAAAAATCACATGATTATATCAATAGATGTGGAAAAAGAACTTGATAAGGTACAGCACCCATTTAGATTAAAACACTCAGAGCGAGTTTCAAAGTGGGAATGCAGGGAGAATACCTGAACATAATAGAGTCCATATATAAGAAACTTACAGCCAACATCATAATCAATGGGCAAAATATAAAAGCTTTCCCACTAAGATTAGGAATAAGACAAGGGTGTCCACTTTCACCACCTCTATACAAAATAGTATTGGAAGTTCTAGCCACAGCAATCAGACAAGAAACAGAAATAAAGGGCATCAAAATAGTAAATAAGGAAAACTGTCACTGCTTGCAGATGACATGACACTGTACTTAGAAAACCCTATACACTCGACCAAAACACAAGTTAACCTAATAAGTGAACTTACCAAAACAGTAGGATAAAAAGACAATATTTAGAAATGAAAGGCAGTTTTTTACACCAACAATGGAATATCAGAAACAGAAATCAGGGGGAAAAAATCCCATCTGATATGGCAACAAGAAAAATAAAGTACCTAGGAATAAAGCTAACCAAGGAAGTAAAGACCTACACTCAGAAAACTATGCAACACTGGCAAAAGAAATTAAGTAAGACGTAAATAAATGGAAGCATATATCATGTTCATGGATTGGAAGAATTAATGTCATCAAAATGTTCACACTACCCAGAGCAATTTATACAATCAATACAATCCCTATTAAAATATCAATGACATATTTAACAGATATAGAACAAACTTTTCAACAATTCATATGGAACCATAAACAACCCCAAACAGCCACAGCAATTTTGAGAAAGAAGAACAAAGTAGGAGGGATCACAATACCTGACATTGAACTATATTACAAGGCCACTGTAATCAAAACAGTCTGGTATTGACGTAAGGACAGACACACAGACCAATAGAACAGAATAGATAGCCCAGAAATAAACCCAAGTCTCTATGGTCAATTAATAGTCAACAAAGGGGCCAGAAGCATAAAATGGAGTAAATATAGCCTCTTCAACAAATGGTGCTGGGAAATCTTGACAGCTATATGGAAAAAAAAATGAAACTTGGTGTTCTGGCCAAGATGGAGGAATAGGTAGAAACCCTTGCTTTCTCGCATGACCAAAAGGAGGATAACAATAAACAACCAGAAGTGCCAGAAAATCAAACTGTATGGAACTCCAACAACCAAGGAATTAAAGAAACAGTCAACCAGAACAACCAGACCACTGTGCCAAGACAAAGAAATAAGGCCGAAATGGAAGAACAGAGCAAAACTCTAGAGAAAGAGCTAAAAGATGAGGACATAGCCAACCTATCTGATGTGGAATTCAAAAAATTGGTAATTAAGACGCTTACAGAACTGATTGAGCTTAGTAGAAAAAAGAATAAATGAAGAATACCCAAAGTGAAATAAAGCAAAATATACAGAGAACCAACAGTGACAGAAAGGAAACCAGCACTCAAATCAACAATTTGGTACAAAAGGAAGAAATAAACATCCAACCAGAACAGAATGAAGAAACAAGAATTCAAAAACATGAAGAGAGGCTGAGGGATCTCTGGGACAACCTGAAACATTCCAATATCCGAATTATAACAGTGCCAGAAGGAGAAGAACAAGAGCAAGAAGTTGAAAACTTATTTGAAGAAATAACAAAGGAAAACTTCCCCAATCTGGTGAAGCAAATAGACTTCCAGGAAGCCCAGGAAGCTCAGAGTCCCAAGGAAGTTGGAACCAAAGAAGAACACGCCAAGGCACATCATCAAGTTACCCAAGATTAAAGATAAAGAGAGAATCTTAAATGCAGCAAGAGGAGACAGTTACCAACAAAGGAATGCCCACAAGACAATCAGCTGATTTCTCAAAAGAAACCTTGCATACAAGAAGGGGCTGGAAAGAAGTATTCCAAGTCATGAAAGGCAAGGACCTACATCCAAGATTACTCTATCCAGCAAAGCTATCATTTAGAATGGAAGGGCAGATAAAGTGCTTCCCAGATGAGGTCAAGTTAAAGGAGTTCATCATCACCAAGTTCTCATTATATGAAATGTTACAGGGATTTAGCTAAGAAATTGAAGAAGATATGAATACCACATAATCTCACCATAATGAAATCTAATCAACAAAACAAACCAGTGATCAAAATAGACCCACAGACATGGAAATAAAGAACAAACTGACAGTGACCAGAGGAGAGGGAGGAGGAGGATAACAGGGGAAAGCAGAAGGGTCAAGAAACATGTATAAAGGACCCATGCACAAAGACAACTGATGGGTAGATTGGCTAGAGGATTGAATTTGGGAGGTGGGGTTAGGTAAGGTAGGAAGAGTAATGGGGGAAAAATGGGGACAACTGTAATTAAGCAATATAAATTTTTTTAAACTAAAAATGCAATTGATTTCTGAATGTAATTTTTTAATCCTGCTACTTTGCTGAATTCATTTATTAGTTCTAGCAGTTTCTGGCAGAATCTTTGGGGTTTTCTATGTACAGAATCCTGTCATCTGCAAATAATGGCATTTTTACCTCTTCCTTTTCAAATGGATGCCTTCTATATTTTCTTTTTGTCAGATTGCTGTGTCTTGTTCCCAATCCCAAGGGGAACACTTGTAGTTTTTGCCCTTTGAGTATTATGGCTGGTAGTTGGTTTGTCATATGTCTTTATGATGTTTGGGTGTGTTCCCTCTAATCCCATTTTGCTGATCATTTTTATCAGAAATGGGTGTTGGATTTTCTCAAATGCTTTTTATGCATCTATTGATAAGATCATGTAGTTTTATCCTTCATTTTGTTTGTGCAGTGAATCACATTTATTGATTTGCAAATGTTGTAACAACCTTGCATTTGTGGAATAAATTTCACTTGATAAGTATATACAATCTTCCTGATACAATGCTGGACAGATTGCTAATATTTTGCTGACGATTTTAGCATCTATGTTCATCAGGATTACTAGCCTATAATTTTCTTCCTTTGTAGTGTCTTTATCTGGTTTTGGAATTAGGGTAATATTGGCCTGGTAAAATGAGCTTAGGAGCCTTCTCTCCTCTTGAATTTTATAGAATATTTTGAGAAGGAGAGGTGCTACTTCTCAGAATGTTTAGGAAAATTCACCTGTGAAGCCATTCAGTCTAGGACTTTTGTTTGTTGGGAGTTTTTTGATAACTGTTTACATTTCCCTAGGTGTAATCTGTCTATTCAGATTCTCTGGTTCCTCCTTATTTATGTTTGGAAGATTGTATGTTTCTAGGAATCTATCCATTTCATGAAGGATGTCCAGTGTGTTGGCATACAGTTGTTGATAATATTTTCCTACAATCCTTGGTATTTCTTTGGTGTCAGTTATTTCTCCTCTTTCATTTCTGATTTTATTTATTTGGGACTTTGTCCTTTTTTCTTCATGAGTTGATTAAAGGCTTGTCGATCTTGTTTATCTTTTCAAAGAACCAGCTCTTGGATTCATCCATCTTTTCTATCACATTCTTTAGACTCTATTTCATTTATTTCTGCTCTGATCTTTATTGTTTCGTTCCTTCTACTCACTTTGGGCTTTGTTTGTTGTTGTTTTTCAAGTTCCTAAAGTGTAAAGTTACACTGTTAAATGAACTTCTTGTTTTATTTTTGACACATGACTATAATGGTAAGAATTTCCCTTTTAGGATTGCTTTCCCTGTGTTCCACAGATTTTGGATTGTTGTGTTCTGATTTCATTTGTTTCAAGGTATCTTTGATTTCTTCCTTGATTTCTTTGTTGACCCTATTCATTACTTAATAACATGTTATTTAGCTTCCTTATCTTAGTGTATTTTCCAGTGTTCTTGTGATTGATTTCTAGTTTCATAGCATTGTGGTTAGAGATGATGCTTAATATTATTTCAATCTTGAATTTATTAAGACTTAGTTTGTGTCCCAACATTTTCTATCTTAGAATACTTTCCATTTGCACTTGAAAAATATGTACATTCTGGTGCTTTGAGGCATAATACTCTGAATATGTCAATTAAACCCATTTGATCTAGTTTGTCATTTAAGGCAGGTGTCCCCTTGTTGACTTTCTGTCTGGAATATATATCCATTGCAGTCGATAGGGTATTAAAATACCTGACTGTGCCTGTATTTGTCAATCTTTTCCTTTATGTCCATCAAGATTTGTTTCACATATTTAGGGGCTCCTATGTTGGGTGTGTAAATGTTTACTAAGGTTATATCCTCTTATTGGATTGTTCCCTTTATCACTATATAGTGTCCTTCTCTGTCTCTTACTATAGCCTTGGTTTTAAAGTCCACTTTGTCAGATATAACTATTGCTACCCCAGCTTTTTTTTTTCCTTTCCATTTGTAAGAAATATATTTTTCCACCCCCTTACTTTCAATTTGTGTGTATCTTTCAATCTGTGGAGGGTGTCTTGAAGGCAACATATATATGGGGTCTTGTCTTCTTATCCATTCAGCTACCCTATGTATCTCTTTTCATTGGAGCATTTAATCATTTACATTTAAGGTGACTGTTGATAGGTACATATATAGTGTCATTTTATTGTTAGAGTATTTTCCTGTTTTCAGGTTCTTTCTTTTTCTTCTTCTTCTTCTTAAAGCAAGCCCTTTAACACTTGTTGCAGTATTAGTTTGGTATTCCTTTAGCTTTTTATTGTCTGGGAAGCTTCTTATTTCTCCATCAATTTTAAATGATAGCCTTGCTAGGTAAAGTAGCCTTGATTCTAGGTACTGCTTTTCATCACCTTGAATAGTTTATGCCACTCCTTACTGACCTGAAATGTTTCTGTTGAGAAATCAGATGATAGTCTAACTGGTACTCTTATAGGTAACTACCTGCCTTTCTCTTGTGACTTCTAGGATTCCCTCTTTAAGCCTTGCCATTTTAATCATTTTGTTTCTTGGAGTAGGACTTTTTTGGGTCCAACCTGTTTGGGACTCTGAGCTTCCTGGATTGTGTATTTTCTCTTCACCAGACTGGGGAAGGTTTTGGCCATAATTTTTTCAAATAGATTCTCGATCCCTTACTCACTCTCTTCTCCTTTGGGAATTCCCATGATGCTGATGTTATACTTCATGTTGTCCCAAACATTTTTTAAGCTCTCCTCATTTTATTCAAATTATTTTTTCTGAATTCTGGCCAAGATGGAGGCAAGGTAGAAACCCTTTGTTTCCTCACACAACCAAAAGGAGGATAATGACCAATTTAAAAACAGACATAAGTGCCAGAAAATCAAACTTCATGGAACTCCAACAACAAAGGAATTAAAGAAACAGTCAACCAGACTGGTAGGAGGCAGACAGGCAGACAGGCAGACAGGCAGATGGAGAGAATTCAGGGCTGGCTGAAAGGACCCTCAGCAAGGCACCAGACCATGCAGGCAGGGCTGGGTGAACAGGAAACTGAGACTCAGAGCTGACTGTGGACTACAGCAAGGAATGCCATGGTGAGAGAAACTCCCAGTCTCACAAGAGAGTTTGTTGGAAAGTGGGACTAGAGCCCAGCAAGCAAGCTGCATTGTTCCCTCACTGACCCCTCCCCGACAGCACCACAACACAGCAAACAGGGTTGACTTGCCCTGGAGAATACCTAAGGCCCCACCACCTTACAACTTAACAGGTACACTGAGACAAAGAAATAGGGCCCAAATGAAATAACAGAGCAAAACTCCAGAGAAAGAGCTAAGCAATGAGGAGATAGCCAACCTACCTGATGTGGAATTCAAAAAATTGGTACTAAGCCCTGGCAGTGTAGCTCAGTGGACTGAACACAGGCTGTGAACCAAAGGGTCATCAGTTGATTCCCATTCAGGGCACATGCCTGGGTTGCGGGCCAGATCCCAAGTAGGGGGTGTGTGAGAGGCAACCACACATTGATATTTCTCTCCCTCTCTCCTTCCCTTCCCCACTCTCTAAAAATAAATAAATCTTTTTAAAAATTGGTAATCAAGATGCTTACAGAATTAACTGAGCTTAGTAGAAGAGTTAAAGTTTGTTAAAGAACAAATGGAGACTACCCAATAAAGCAATATAAGAAATAAAGCAAAATATTCAGGGAACCAACAGTGACAGAAAGGAAACCAGGACTCAAATCAATTTTTTGGAACAAAAGGAAGAAATAAACATCCAACCAGAACAGAATGATGAAACAAGAATTCAAAAACATGAAGAGAGGCTGAGGGATCTCTGGGACAACCTGAAACATTCCAATATCCGAATTATAGCAGTGCCGGAAGGAGAAGAACAAGAGCAAGAAGTTGAAAACTTATTTGAAGAAATAACAAAGGAAAACTTCCCCAATCTGGTGAAGCAAATAGACTTCCAGGAAGCCCAGAGAGTCCCAAAGAAGTTGGACCCAAAGAGGAACACACCAAGGTACATCATCATTAAGTTACCCAAGATTAAAGATAAAGAGAGAATCTTAAAAGCAGCAAGAGGAAAGCAGAGAGTTACTTTCAAAGGAGTACCCATAAGACAATCAGCTGATTTCCCCAAAGCAACCCTGCAGGCAAGAAGGGGCTGGAAAGAAGTATTTGAAGTCATGAAAGGTAAGGACCTACATCCAAGATTACTCTATCCAGCAAAGCTATCATTTAGAATGAAAGGCAGATCAAGTGCTTCCCAGATAAGGACAAGTTAAAGGAGTTCATTACTGCTAAGCCCTATTATATGAAATGTTAAAGGGACTTATCTATAAAATTGAAGATCAAAAACTATGAACAGTAAAATGACAACAAACTCACAACTATCAACAACTGATCCTAAAAAGAAAAAAGAAAACAAATACTAAGCAAACAGCTAGAACAGGAACAGAATTAGAGAAATGGACATCACATGGAGGGTTTTCTGTGGGAGGGGGAGGTGAAGAAAGCGGGGAAAAAGGTACAGGGAATAAGCAGTATAGTTGGTCGGCATAAAATAGATGGGGAGAGGTTAAGAATGGTATAGGAAACAGAGAAGCCAAAAGCACTTATATGTACAACCCATGAACATGAACTAAGGCAGGGGAATGATGGAGGGTTGGGGGGTGTAGGGCGGAGGGGGGATAAAAGGGAAAAATTGGGAAAATTATAATAGCATAATCAGTAAGATATACTTTTTAAAAAATATTTTCTCTATTTCTGCTCTGCTTGGATGTTTTTTTCTACCTTGCCTTCCAAATCACTGATTCAATCCTCTGCTTCATCTAACCTAATATTTATTCCTTCCAATGTATTACATATTTCAAATATAGCATTCTGTATTTCTGGTTCTTTTTTATAGTTTTGATGACTTTTTTCATGCTGTTAAGTGTCTTTAAAATCATTATACTAAACTATCTGATAAACTGCTTGCTTGCATTTCATCTAGTTGTTCTGGAGAATTCTCTTGTTCTTTCCTTTGGGGCCTATTTCTTTGTTTTCCCATTTTGGCTGCCTCTTTTTGTTTCTATGTAATAGGTAGATCAGCAAGACACTGGTACAGAACTAAGTCGAACACTGCCTCTGACTGGCCCTGAGAAACCTGTTTGGAACTATCGGCCATCTATAGCTTGTGACTCCCTTTGCTGTGCCTGGGTTTGTGCAGAAAGAACCAGCCAGTGCAACAAGGCTGGCTTTTATCAGCACCAGGCCTGGAGAGTCTGCCTCTACCTGCAGGCTCTATGTAGGGTTAACCAGTGAATGATGTACAGCTGTGCTCCTTAGCAGCCGAGCTTAAGCACCACAGTGTAGGGTAGAGTTATTCCTGAAGGCAGGTCTATTGATTCTTCTCAGGCTGATGCCAACTGGAGAAGCCTGAGAAAGACAGCTTCTGCAGTATGGGGAATGATTCAGCACAGGGATCCTGGCAGCTGTTCCTTCAGTCCTCTCCCCGGTGCCACCAGCCTCAGACTCTCCTCAAGCATCTATAGTCCTCTCTGTCCTCCCTCTGCCACAGTCCAGGGTAAGTAGCTACAGACAGAATTTTGTGTTGACCCTCTAAGAGGCTCTCTGCATCCTCAGCTGTCTCTCCCTGGGGGACAAAATCCCTGCTGCTTTTCACAGCTGTATTTTATTTGGGTTCCTTTCCCGGTTCTGATGCAGTGGGCCAGGGGACACAACTTGGGGTTTAGACCCCACACTGTTCATGGGGGAACCCCTCGGCCACTGATATATCCTTCCCGCACTTCAGCCGCCTCCCATGGGAGCCCAACCTCTTGCACTTTCTCCGCACTCCCTACCAGTCTCATCATGGTGAAGTGGTTTCTCCTATTTGTCTGTAGATGTAAGGCTTCTCTCCAACTAGTGTTCAATTGTTTATTCAGGATGATTTTTCAATAATTTAGTTGTAATTCCAGTTTGGTCCTGTGAGGAGCTTAGTGTTGCTTCCACTTACTCCTCCTCTGTCTTGGTCCAATTCTTGGGTAGGCACTTCTAATTGAAGTCATTATGTACTGAAGTATGGTCTGTGCTGACTGCTGGTAACCTGGGTCAGTGTCATTTTATTTCTCAGACTGCATTTTACCCACCTTCAGTTAATGTGAAAGATCCTTGAAAACTCTTAACGTAATTTTTCCTCCCCATTCCAACTGCCCTAATTCAGACCTCCATCATATCCTCTCTGAACAATCATTAACCCTCCTAACTGGTTTGGCAATTAATGATAAAGTATGAGATGCTCGTGGTGTCAGTGCCCTCAATTTTACCCAGTTCAATCCATATTCTACAAAGCTCCCCACAGTCTTTCTAAAAAGAGTAATCTGCTCATATCATTTCCCTGCTAAATCCTTACATGGCTCTCTCCTGCCTATATAGACTATACATACAAACTCAGTGGTATGGCACAAAAAAGTCCTTTTAACAATCTGATCCTAGCCAACATACCCCGCCAGCCTATCTCACTCTACACCACTCCCACACACCTCCTATGCTCCAGGTGCAGTGGATGCCCACTGCAGAGAAGACAAACAGGTTTAACCTCATATGCCAACTCCAAATAATTGGTAATGCCTGCCTGAAGCAACCTGTTAAGAACTCGGAATCTGCTCATAAATTTAGCAGCAAAAATGCAACAACTGATTAAGCAGTGTCTGCTTTTGGTATAAGGAAGTGGGTGTTGCTGCCAAAGCATATGCACTACTGTTCTTTGAATAGTTCTTCCACATTTCTTAACCTTTGTACTTACTGTTGCTTCTGCCTAACATGCCCTTCCTACTGCTCATCCTTCAAGATCTCCTGAAAAATAGATCTTCTCTGTGAAACCTTATTAATATCACACCAAGCAGAGTAAGTCACTCTCTCCTGGGCTCACACAGTTTTCTATGCATCTCTCTATTATTTTGGAATTATTGTGCTGTACTGTAAGTGTTAGTGTATGCACCAGTGATCTTCTTGAAGGTACAGGTGCACTTTATTCTTCTTTGTAACTTCAACATCTAGTATAGTATACTAAGAAAGCACTCAAATAATGGTGAAATAAATAAATCAAATTGTGTAACAGGTGATTCCTCTAAAATGGTATTTTCAATAAAACCCAGGAAAACTTTGCCAAGGTGACTGTTAGTGGCATTCTATCCCTACCCATCACATCTATCTATCTATCTATCTATCTAATCTTTATCTCTCAGAAATACAAGCTAGTAAGAGGGTGTATGCTAGATAGGAATTTGACTTCCATTAGCAGAGGAGAAATGTTGAAATAAAAGGGGAAAAGACAACATTTTTGTAAAAATGTTGTAAAAATGTAAAAATTTTTGTAAAAGTGAATTACTACAGTCGCATGTTATTTGAAACAGCTAACAACTCTAAACAATTGATATGTCCATCAACAGCAGAATCAATTTTCCTATTTTCAAACAAGTAATTTGCATATAGCAAACTAATGTTACATGCAATGAAAAGCAATATATTTCAAGCATAACAATGAGCTAAAGAAACCAGACATAAAAAACACATAATGTAAGGCTCCATACATAGAAGTTCACAAACAGGGAGTTCCGGCCACAATGAAGGCATCAGTAGAAACCCTTTGCTTCCTCACACAACCAAAAGAAGAATAACAGCCAATCTAAAAACAATAAACAACCAGAAGTGCCAGAAAACCAAACTTCATGGAACTCCAATAACCAAGGAGTTAAACATTCACCCAGACCAGTAGGAGGAGGCGGAGACAGGCAGCTTAGGGGAAAGGATGTGCAGCAAGGCAGCAGCAAGGCAGCTGACCAGGCAGGCAAGGCAGCAGAGCTGGCTGAACGGGAAACTAAAGACCCAAAGCTAGCAGTAAACTACTGTGAGGATTGCAATGGCAGGAGAAACTCCCAGTCTCACAGGAGAGGGATCTTTGGAAAGAACTGAGCAAGCGAGCAAGCCAGCCACATTGTTCCCTCTCTGTCCCCTCCCCAACAGACAGCACCAAAATGCAGCAATGAGGGATGCCTCAGAGTGAATACTTAAGGCTCCACCCCTTTACAACATAACAGGTGCACCAAGACAAAGAAATACAGCCCAAATGAAAGAACAGATCAGAACTTCAGAAAAAGAGCTAAGCGATGGGGAGATAGCCAACCTATCTGATGCAGAGTTCAAAACACTGGTAATCAGCATGCTCACAGAGCTGATTGAGCTTGGTCACAAAATGAAGGAACAAATGAAGGCTACCCAAAGTGAAATAAAGCAAAATATACAGGGAACCAACAGTGAAGGGAAGGAAATTGAGACTCAAATCAACAATTTGGAACAAAGGGAAGAAATAAGCATCCAACTGGAACAGAATGAAGAAATAAGAATTCAAAAAAATGAGATGAGGCTTAGGAACCTCTGGGACAACTTTAAGCACTCTAACATCAGAATCACAGGGATGCCAGAAGAACAAGAGCAAGAAGTTGAAAGTTATTTGAACAAATAATGAAGGAAAATTTCCTCAATCTGGCAAAGGAAAAAGAATTCCAGAAAGTCCAGGAAGCCTAGAGAGTCCCAAAGAAATTGGACAAAAGGAGGAACACACCAAGGCACATCATCATTAATCTTAAGTTACTCAAGATTAAAGATAAAGAGAGAATCTTAAATGCAGCAAAAGGAAAGGAGACAGTCACCTACAAAGGAGTTCCCATCAGACTGTCAGCTGATTTCTCAAAAGAGACCTTGCAGTCAAAAGGGACTGGAAAGAAGTATTCCAAGTCATGAAAGGCAAGGACCTACATCCAAGATTACTCTATCCAGCAAAGCTATCATTTAGAATGGAAGAGCAGATCAAGTGCTTCTCAGATAAGGTGAGGTTAAAGGAGTTCATCATCACCAAGCCCTTATTATATGAAATGTTAAAAGGACTTGTCATAGGAATAGAAAAAGATAAAAAAACAATGAACAGTAAAATGACAATGAACTCACAACTATCAACAACTGAACCTAAAAAATGAAAACAAAACTAAGCAAACAACTAGAACAGGAGGAGCAGAATGAGAGAAATGGACATCACATGGAGGGTTTTCAGTGGGGAGGGGGAGAAGGGGGAAAGTACAGGGAATAAGAAGCATAATTGGTTGGCATAAAATAGATACAGAGAGGTTAAGAATGGTACAGGAAACAGAGAAGTCAAAGCACTTATATGTATAACCCATGGACATGAGCTAAGGGGTGAGGAAAGCTGGATGGTTTGGGGGAGCAGGGGAGAGGGGAATAAAGGAGGAAAAATTGGGAAAACTGTAATAACATAATCTAGAAAATATACTTAAAAAAAAAGTAAGTTCAAACTAGTAAGCCCAATCTATGCTGACAAAAACTAAGACAATGATTACATATACAAGTTCTGGGCTAATTGTAATATTCTTTTGTTCTTAATCAGGTTGATGCTTACTTAATTGGTTATGTCACTGATTTGTGCACTTTTCTGTATGTATGCTAAACATAAAAAAAAGAAAAATTTGTGAGAAAAACCCAAGAAAATAATTTTTGAGAGGGAAATGTCAAAAGAAATTAGATTTTTAGACAGAAAAAAATGGTCAGTGGTTTAATTATCTTCAAATACATACACACACACACACACACACACACACACCCCATACACCAAAAAGTCTTTCAGAGATCCTGACCAACTCTTCATTACCAGCCTATCATCACTAAAACAAAAAATATCTGCTGAACTCTCCTGCAAGTAGATGAAATATGCTTCAATGGTATAGAAATTTGGTGTCATATTTCCTTAATGTATTTTCTTTGTATAATGAGGGTCAGGCAAACAGCAAGAGGGTGTTATGAACTATACTTGATATATTAAAAAATCATTAGAATACCAAATAGACATTGATCTAAAAACAGCAAAGACTGGACCAGATAAGGGCAATAAATTCAATGCAGAAAAAAAATCAAACACTTGCTGTTTTACTACCACTCAAAAGTAACTTTACAGAAGTTAGAAATGGGCAAAACATCACCACTTTTCCCCATTAATTTGCATTGCTTTATATACATAGGTATTTTCTAGTTCCTAAGGTAATCATGATGCTATGAA
This sequence comes from Anoura caudifer, assembly GCA_004027475.1. NCBI lineage: Eukaryota > Metazoa > Chordata > Mammalia > Chiroptera > Phyllostomidae > Anoura > Anoura caudifer. Next base: position 150,327 of record PVKU01003111.1, read on the forward strand.
ATAGCCTGAAATACTTAGCCAAGACCAAAAATCATTTGCCCAATGATACTTGATTTTCATCTCTTTTCTTTGGTGAAGACATTTTATGACCATATCACAAATAGTATATTTTATCCACATGTTCCACTTCAGACAAGTAATGAAAAGGTATGTTTACAAAATGGGGAACTATTTCAAATGTGGTTAACTGCCAACACTCTGAATGGTTTAGGGACATCTGTAGCCAAAAATATCCGTAACTACCTGTAAGAAGAAAGCCAATGATTGCAAGATTTGTCTCAAACCAGTTCTTGACAATCCACCTAACTCAGTCAACCAGTATTAGACCCCAGGCCACATTTAATGACCTCCCCTCAGCTCCAGTATATCTAAGTTGATAAACCAATATCGGCTCCTTTGGCTTTAGTTCCCAGGTATGTCTCCCTTCTGATAAACAACTTGCACAGACTGCTCTCTCTGAACCTCCCCATTCAACTTTGCTCTATGGTATTCAACAAGTAACTGTTGAACATATGAGTGAATGTAAAAGCAAGATACCAGAAAGAGACACTTCCCAAATCTAACAAAGTTTGAACACCAAAAATAACTAAACCCTTTAACATTTCTTCTTCTAATTAAAAACAAAAAACCCTAGTAGCAACAAGCATACCCTGTGCTGAGCTCCTTGGAAAGATGTCTGATTCTAGGGCTGGTGCAGAAAATATGCATGATAAGCCTTGAAGCATCCTGTAGTCCAGAAAGCAAGGATGTGCTCAAAAACACAAGTAGATGGCTGCACGGCAAAGGGACAGAGGAGCTGACCTGAAGGCGCTTCCAGTGACCACAGCTAGAATAATGTGAGCAACAAAATAAATAACAATGTAATGAAAAACTACTGAAGTATAAAATATACGTGAGTCCAGACTGATATAAATAAATGACTGACTAAGGAAATGGGGGAGAAGGGACAAATCTGCCAAATAATATTAAGAAATTATTCATCCCTCCAGGAGGCCCCCTCCTTGAATGCAGGCTGGATTTAGTGATTCCTTTTCAAATAATAAATTATAGAAGGGTAAAAACAGTAACTCTTTAGTGGAGAAAACTGCCACACACAGTTCACATTACAGTGGTTTTGTGTGGCTATCACATGCTCCAATCCAATGTGATGAGAGAAGCCCTTCCCCTTCCTGGTATTTCTTCACTCAAATGCATAACATTAGTCTAGTCAGGAAAACATCAGGCAAACATAAACAAAGGACAGTCTACAAAACTCCTGACCCAGTACTCCTCAAGACTGCCAAGATCATGGTAAACAAGGACAGTCTGAGAAACTGCCACAGACCAGAAGAGACTAAAGAGACATGACAACTAAATGCAATATGGCCCTGGCCAGGTGGCTCAGCCGAAGGTGCAAGATTTGATATCCAGTCATGGCATGTACCTGGGTTGCGGGTTTGATCCAAGATCGGAGGGTATCCGAGAAGTAACTGATCAATGTTTCTCTCTCCTGTTGATGTTTCTCTTTCTCCCCTACCCCTCCCTCTCTCTCTAAAATCAATGAAATATAAACTCAGGTAGGATTTTAAAAAATTAAATGCAATATTGTATCTTGGATGGGATTCTGGAATAGAAAAGGGACAATAATTAAAGAAAACATTTTTTTAAAAACCTAGGGAAAGCCAAAAGAAGTCTGCAGCTTAATTAATAGCAATTAATAGTAACTAAACTGCAATTTAGTGCCAAGATTGGCTTCTCAGTTTTGACAAATATACAAGAGTAGTGTAAGATGTTAACATCAGGGGAACTGGGTGAGAGATACACAGGAATTCTGTGTCTTTGCAACTTTTCTGTAAATCTAAAATTATCTAGAAATAAAGAGTTTATTAAAAAAAATCCACTATACTTGGCAACAGACAATATTTTCTTTATAGTTTTAAACAAATACCTGGGAGAAGATAGTTTCCTTTTTTCCACTTTGCCAACAGGAAGCAAATAAATATAATATGCCTACAGTGATACTACTATAAAAGTGGAACGGAATCCATTGCCATTTTACAGAACCTACAGTGCAGGAAAGAGATTTTGACCGTGCAAGTACAACTGGGAGTGTATGATTCATCACCTCTTATCAACATAGTCCCTGATATATCAATGATTTTTTTCTTCTAAAGTGGACTCAAAATTCTTAGTGAGGCTATTGGTTTCCCAACAGAGTCCCAACTTACTTTAAGTTCTAGTATCTGTATATGACTAAATTCTTTCCACTTGTTTTCCTTTGCAGAAGGCAGAAATATAGATTAAAAATCACAAATGCATTATTCCAAAATTTCTCCCAAAAATATCTGTGGCCACTCCCATATAACCTAAGTGGAAGTATGCTAGAGAGTAAATTAAAGTTGAAAGTGACAGCAATTTGAACTAATTATGACTAAAACATCTTACTTTTGCAAACTAGCACCTGAACATATTGTTAAAGCCCCTCCCCAGGGCCTAGAAGAGGCCTGTGTAAATGAGTGGGCTTAAAGTTGAAGCTGCATTAGCTTCATGGTAAATTTACCACTGTGTTTGTTTTATTTTTTCTTCTTTTACGACTGGAACTATAAATATTTATATTTATATCAACCATGGAAACTTGCACACTGCTTGCACATGGGAGGAACTCAATGCATATTTTTAAAATTTAGTTAACCCCACATACTTGGACATATTGTTCAAATGGAGTAATTCCTACCTTTTTCTATAACTGATTAAGGCATTTCACCAACCCCTAATACTGTCATTCACCCTCAACCTCCACCCTGAACACATGCACATATACCTCAAAGTATTCCTTTCATTTAATGATCAAGATGCAAATACTTAATAAATATACCACACAAGAACAAAAAATTTAATGTTTTTAAACATGTTTCCACTACTTCAACCCTGTCCACAAATATTCTCTTTAAAATCAAGTAGTATATTATTCAAAAACCATTTCTCCCAATTACCATGAACCTGAGAAGCTTGACTCATCCATCATATCCTCTTTTCAAATCCCAAATAAAACCCAAAAGTTCCCTATACCAAGGGACCCCTTTCTTTATCAGTATGTATGCAGGCTTTTATTGTTCCTCCCAGGAAAACCTGTCACCAATCTTAAGATAACTTTAAACCAAGAGGTGATCATAATATTTAGAATGTTCTTTACACATCTAAAGCTAAAGGTACATCAAAAATTTTAAAGCCAAAATCTGAAAAAAGTTAATTTTATGAGATGGGTATTTAAGGCCTAAGAGGCTGCTGAGACATGCAATGATTCTAAGCTCTAATACTACTGTTATTAATACGAATTCTTTGTGGCATCCCAAGGGAAAAAAAAATTCTAATCTTGTGAAGATCTGGAATACAACCTAAATTCCATTAATGACTACTTTCTCAAGAATGTGTGTACCAAACTGTGTTCTAAATGCCAATACACTGGTGACAAACAAGCAGGTTGTATTTCAAGAGTCTGAATGTCTTTAACTCATTCCTAATAATGTAAAAGTGTAAACTTCACTTCTGTGAAAACCTAAATATAATAAACTTTTACCAAACAATAAGGATGTATGACTAAGAGTACATAAACATTGGGGAAAAAAAAATTTTAAGCAAAGCTACCTCAGAAAAATCATAAGTCCTCTTGATTATAAGCAACAACATATCCTCCTGTCATCAGAGAAATACTTCATAAAACATACAGCTGGTTGCAAAATCCTAATGCATCATTTAATCATTTTTACTCTTAAGATATCCCCTAAAGAACTAACTTTTTCTTTTTCTTTAATTTATCTCCTTCAGACCTATATCACTCTGCTTTCATGGCCATGTTAGTATAGGGCTCTACATTAAATTTGAATGCTAAATAAAATTACTCATTCTTCATTGTTTTCTTCCAATATTGATCTCATTTCCATGCCTCCCACACTTTTCATCATTTTTCTATTTTTTCTTATAATGTATTTCTAATTCCTTAAATTCAAACTGAATATGGATATTCTGGATGTATAATATTGTTAAAAGTAAACAAGAACTAAAATCAATTACTACTCCATTAACCCCAAAATAAGCCCCAAAACTATTTGAGGTACTATTTCTTTCTGTGGGATGAAATGGAGTTACGCTGCTGATAGTCGTAAGAATCGATACTACTCATTCATTCAACTCAACAGCAGAGAGAGCAGTTGGCAGCCAGCTGAAATATTCACTGGCTTGAGGATTATGGAGAGGATCCAATTTCTCCACACTGAACACAATCCTGAGCACCACCCATCACGTGTTTGCTAGAACAGTGGCTTACAACAGGGCATTATTTTGCCACCAGGCACATTTGGCCTTGTCTGAAGACTTTTTTATTGCTACAATTAGACAGATGGGGAAAATGGTTACTGGTATGTACTAGGTAGAGACAAGAGATTCTCCTAAACATCCTGTACAGGCACAGCACAGCCCCCCACGACAAAGAATTATTCAGACAAAAATGTCAATAGTGTGAAGGCTGAGAAATCTTGACCTAGTTATTTGTCCCAAACAGCTGGCCCAGAGGCACAAAGATGGTATAAAAGGAACACAAGATTAGGGGCGGCAGGAACTAAAACTTGCTGAGCACCTGCTACATAATGTACTCATCACTTTACACATATCATCTCCTGGAAACCTCTATCCCATGAAGAAAGTGATCTCATTTTACAGATGGTTAAGTCTGAACTCAAGGTCATTCGGCTAGGAAGGGGAAGAATCATGATCCCAATGCAAACTAAATCTGTTTCATTTCACAGTATTACAAAGTATAGAGGTTTAAAGACCTGGATTTGATTCAAAGAGTTAACAGTATGAATTTGAGTAAGTTACCCAATTTCCCTAAACCTCCATTTAGAAAATAGATTAGTATGTGAAAATATAAATGCTTTTGACTGCCAACAACATATAATCATGTTAAACACCTTAAAATGAAAAAGAAAAGAATGGAGGTGTCACAATTACCATTTTTCCTTAAAAACAGAATTTATGCAAGTGTGCACAGGCCAAATTAAACAGTATTTTTAAGAATCAGGATCAAATGTTCAGAAGATATTGTGCCTTCCATAGCCATGCAACTACTATGAAATCCTAAGAGGAAATAAACTGCCTAATACAAACAATATTTTTGTATGAATGTCTCAAAAACTTTAAATCAATCGATCCTAAAATGCTGAAGACTGTAACAACTTTGATCCAGCTCTTTCCACAATTGGTAACAAAGGTAGTGAGGAAGAAGATGGATTACGTGTCTATTATTGCTGGGGCAAAAAAACAACTCTGCTATTCTCCCCATAAAGATAGTATATTACATTGAAGTCAACATGTTTTCATTCATATTAATGATACAAAAATTTTTTTTTCAATATAAGGTTCTGATTAAAAAAAAAAAAACTAAGAACCAGAATCCAAGTCTTTGACAACTAAACTACTAGTAAGTCCACAAACATAATTTAAACTATTCACTTCAAGGATTAAGTTCAATGGACAATATAAACTGGTTTTGTTCTTGAAATCACCACTACCATACTGCATCTAGGAGCAGGCTGAACACCACCGCCTTCCCCTTGAAACACTAGCTCTATTTTATAAATGTACCTTTCCATATCATATCAATACACTGTAAATAAATAATTGCAAGTGTTCCGCACTAACATAAAGTCCAAGTCTCAATGTAGTAAAAGATGTTTAAAAAATTTCAAAAGAATCATAAAGACTGGCTTTAAATAAATAAAAATTATAAAATTTGTCTAACATTAAAAATAATAAGTGTTCTGGTGGAACTGAAAGAATTGACAACATAATCTTCAATCTTCTTTAATCAACTTAGATGAGGATATTCTTTATTTAAAAAATTGTTTTATTCTTGTTTATTCATTACAGTTGTCCCAATTTTTCACCCTTTGCCTTCCTCATTAAATGTCATTTTACAGATTAGTTCTGGATTACTTCTTTCACCTTAAGTATTTATTTTGACACTTCCCATCAACTTCCTAAAAGTGAGGATGGATTATTTTTCTGCTTTTAAGAGTTGCCTCTCAAAAGACTGAATTAGATAAAAACTGATAGGAAAACCTATTATCAAACCCCTCCCCTCACCATCAATAAATATGTGAATAAGCCCCACATTTGTGTTGATGTGTAGGTGATAATCTGGAAGAACTTACATTAGACTAATAACCTAAAATCCATTTTATCTATTTATCTGATATCCTGACAACTTTTCATTTTACAAGCCTGTTTTTTTCATCAAAACAAATTTCCACATACAGATAGTTAACTTACAACTTTCATATGCTATAAAAATCAACGTCCCCCAAAGAGCTTTAATTCTCAGGGCTCAGATTTCTTTGTATTTCTAAACCGAAAGAATATTGTTGCCTATTTTTCAAAAATACAATTACTTGACTGCTCATTCCAAAAGGTTTAATTTTCCTGATACCAGAAATAACTATCCTTGACAAATTCTAATGTGAGCCTTTTATAGCATCTACCACATCACAAACACAACCACAAGTAAATAAGCATTCACAGCTTATCAAAGGGATATCAAGGCGCGGGCAGCAGTTCTTCGACAGTCTGTATGTGTATGATCACCAGCACCCTTCGCAGGTTGGCGGCCTTGCAGGGGGGCGCAGGCCCAAGCATGCCTAGACCCAGTTGGTCAACCTCCTCGCAGACCCTTTGTGCCGCGGCCTGCCCCCATCCCGTTGTCTGACCTACGTGGGTCCCAGCTCCGCCACAGCGTAAGCACTGCCCTCCCCCGTGGGCTCCAGGCTTGGGTCTCCAGCGGGAGGTGGGAGGAAGGGGAGCCTGGGGGGGAGGGCCTGGAGCAAGTGGAGGGCGGGGAAGGGAAATGGGCGGTGGTGGGGGTCCTCCTCGGGAGATGGGAGGTTTGGGGAAGGGCAGGGCTTGGGAACACCGTGGGGAAAATGAAACCAAGGCAGGGGTCCTCCCATAGGAGATAGGGGTTCCCATGGCGGAAGGGGAGGGTCCCGAGACTGCGAGGGGAATACAAGATGGGGGCAGTGGTCCACCAGAAGATGCGGTTCAGCAGCCTCACCCGCAGCGGGAGTTGGCTCCTCGGTGGCGCCGGTGGCAGGCGCCAGAGTGACGGCGCCGTCCCTCCAGACGCGGATCTGAGCGGCCGAACGTACACGGTGGCAAGGCTGGCTGCTGCTGGCGAGGGCATCGCGCAGGGATCCGCAGCACTGGTAGCACACGGCCCACGCCTGCTCTTCGTTGATCGGCTGGTTGTAAAGCAGCAGGATCTCCTCCAAGCTCAGCTCGTCCTGCGAGCCCCCAGCCGCACCCGCGGCCTCCCCGGCCTCCGGTGGTCCCTCGCGGTTCATAGCCTCCGCCCGCAGCTCCCCGCTACCCGCGGGGCCGGCCGGCTGAGCCATCCCGCGGGTCGTACTGCGCTTGGCTGCGGCGCCTTGCGCTGGCTTCTCTTCAGCTCCAGAGCATCGTCTCAGCGCGCCGCCGCCACCGCCTCCTCATCCCCAGAACGGCCCCGCCCTACACGGCCGTGCGAGGGCGTCAGCGGCTTTGCGGAACGGGGTGCTGCCGCCAGTCCGTGCCTCAGCGATGGCGTCTGCCGGCACCGCCCCGTGCCCGGTGCGCGCTCTTGGCTGGGGTCTCGGAGCCTTTCCTCCAGCGGTGCTCACTGCCAGCAGCTAAGGCGCATGTTGCGCCCTGGTTCTGACGGCCTTCACCCCAGTCACCACCCCAACAAAGCCGGGAGGTCAGTGGCACTGAGTCCCCTCAGGGCTGGCGTGCTGAAAGTGTAATTAGGAGTTTGAACCCAGCCTGGAGTTCCTAAGAAAATTAAGGTCTGTTAAATGGCCCGACCTCGGGCTACCCCAGCCCTCCGCAGGACCAGCCCAGGGCTTCCCCCTGAGTGCGGGTCCCGAGCGCCTCCCTCAAGCTTTGGGGCATTTCTTCTGACTGGCCAGTTCCGTACTGCTCAGGCCTCACCGTGTCCTCATCCCTGTACCCTGCTCTTTTGGGGGGTTAGCTATCACCACCAACAAACCATATCATTTACTTCGATGTCTTGTTTATTGAATACCTTCTTCTCCACTCCCAACTTCAATGTAATCTCCATAAAGTCAGAGGTTTTATGGGTTTTGCTTACTGACTTCTTAGGATATTGTAAATAATTTGCGAACATTAGTATCAGCCTCCTTCCAGATTCATTATGTTTGTACAGCTCCTCACTAACATAATAATATGTGCAATGACCACAGTCATGATAGGCCAGTTAACCCAGTCTGTTCCTACGATGCGGAAGTGATATCACAGTGGCAAAATTGAGCTGCGGGCAATTAGCCGTAGAATAAAATACTCCCCGGCCTTGCTGAACTTAAGTGTGCAATAAAACATACTTATTAGGTAAAACAATCATTCGTTGATAAATGAGTTTAATTGGCAACAGTCCACTCTGAGGTAGTCCTATGTGAGAACCTTACAGAATTGAAAGCATCAACCAAGTAAATTTATTCATAGTTGAGAACCAATAAATCTTTTAAAGAGTTTTATGTGCAATACTAGATATCACACACTCAACAACTGCATCTTGCAGTAGAAATTACAGTATATTATTCATGCTTAAGGTACCACAATACATACAGCAGGACTAGTGAGAAGAAAGAAAAGCAAAACGATATAAAAGAAGGGTAATAAATTGAAAGAGAGAGAAAAAGGCTTCTCCCTGGGCACCTTACTATGATTTCACTGCAAGAGATACAAAACAACCCCTAAAGTAACATCACTTAGTTATGGATTCATAATCCCATCTATAAAAATGCACTATCTATGAGTGCCAAAATCCTGAGAAGAAAAGGTCTAATTCCTTATGTGATACAAATAGGAAGGATAGATCTAGGTAGATCTATAAAACCTTTTGATTAAAAACATGGAAAAGCATTTCCCCAAATTGCTATTTAAAAAAATTAAATCCTGTATGAACTTTGAAAATACAGGGGGTTTTAAAATAGTTTCAACAACACAGAAAAACATTGAAATGGTCTGCTTTTATGGACACCACCACCATCTTCTGGTCTAATGGGATATTGCTGCCATGTTGCACTGATAACTACAGCCAAATATGAATTACATTTTTGTCCTTACCTTACCCCTCAAAAGACAAGTTCAAAGAATTAATAAACAAGTATCCATGAGACAGTCAGTTGTTACACCTGGCATAGGGCAAAAACCAAATCTCCAAGTAAAGATAATGATGAAGGGAAGAAGGAAGAGAATGGAAGTGAACAAATCCTAACCTTATCTTTAAAATATGCCCTTCTGTTGTATATAGCCTGCCCACAATTCAGTACCATAATGTTTTTCTTCCCTAAGTGTATTTATATTTTAAAATATATCACTTATTGGCATGAGCACTTCACAAGGTATATGCATGTCTAATCACTATTTTGTACACCTGATACTAATATTGTATGTTCAACAATAATTGAAAAAAAATCAGAAAAGAAAAAATATCACAGCAGCAGAATATTTTTCCTTTCTTAAGTAAATTTCTTGCCTTTGTGGGTTTAGGTTGACGCAAGATGACAGATAGAATATTGTTTGATGTTCCTTCTGTATGCAGAAAAAATAAAAGGTAAATCTTAAAAATCCTAGCTACCTTCTATTAAAAATCTAGTCATTGTATAACCTGAACACTTGATATGTTTTTGTACAAAGACAGCATAATTCTAGTAATTTTTGTATGATTATCATAACTCTTTGAAATTTTAATAAATCCCATCATCCACCATTACAGGACCCTTAGAACATAACTGCTGACAACTCAGAAGCTATCAGAAATTGATATATTTTTCAAGGGGTTCAAGTAATACTGTGGAATAACTTGTGGAATACAAGTAATACTTGTGGAATAAAATATCCATTTTTTCATTTTTTCAATTCAAAGATTCAAATATCTTTATGTATAGTATATTTTGTCCCAATTTCTGTCATTGATTTTTTTTATTCTGGCATTTTAAAAGTGGCATCATCACTTTTAATAATTGTTCTATATAGTTAAAATGTCTGAACAATTCAAATCAGCATTTAAATATCTTTTTCAAAGTGCTGTGAGATCTATGAAAAATGGTGGCATGTGTTACTCTGAATACTATTTTAGTTTTCATTGAATTTGTTGTATTTATTTAACAGACTATAGAAATGATCACTGAAAGTATAGTCTTTTGTTGTACTTATTAAAAAAAAATGGAATCCTTAAATTTTTTTTCTTATATTTACTTGTCATTTTTGTAGAATAAATGTACTTCATGCTTCATACTCTGGACGTGCTGGCTGAGCTGCTCTGAGTCTTTCAGGGAGCATGACCTTCAGGGAACACATTCTGCCTATGCAGCCCAAGCTTATCCCAGACACTCCCAGACAATTGCTCCTAAGAGGCACATTCACCTAAAAAAGTGCACCAAAAAGGAAAAAAATAGAACAGTGTATTTTTTCAGTGTCATAACCTAAATTTTCATTGCCCACAATTATAATACCTTATAATTTTATAGTCACATTTTATACTTTTAAAGTGCTTTCCTCAGTTACACAACTTGAAGATATTATTATATCTTACAAATTACAAAATGCAGGACTAGTAAATGAAAGAAGTGTGACTGGAATCCAGGACTCTGACCTGCTCAGTCCATTCTGCTATATTACAATGTCTCTCCAAACTTGCCCAGAGCAAGAAAAAAGTCCTCACACTTCATCCTTCAGCCCACTGAACAAGAGTGTATGACAAACAGATGCTTTAAAATTTGCATATACCAATGATTGATTAAACTTTTGATATTTTAAACACTTTAACTAAATGACGTGATGCCCCATATTCCTCCATTAGTCATTCTGAATTCATTGGCATTTAAGCTTCATGATAGCAGTCATCTCCTCATCAAGGCATTGTAAATTATCACTCCTCTAAAGCTAATTCCACCAACAATCCTAAATGCAATTTGAAATTTGTCTCTTAAAATTTTGGTAATCAAGTTGAATATTAATTTAAAAATCTTTAAAATTAGTCATGAAAGCTAGCACGTGACCTTATATACAGAATGTGAAGGGCATAGGCCAGATAAGAACACACAAAAAATTGGTTTCCTCTGGCCTATAAACTTATGAAGAATTAACTTTCTTTCCTATAGCAAAGATACATTTACTGGATAACACATGAAAAATAACCATTGATGGCCCTGGCTGGTGCAGCTCAGTGGACTGAGCACTGGCCTGTGAACCAACGGGTTGCTAGCTAGTTAGATTCCCAGTCAGGGCACGTTACTGGGTTGGAGGCCAGGTCCCCTGATGTTTCTCTTCCCCTCTTTCTCCCTCTGTCTCTAAGAATAAGTAAATAAAATCTTAAAAAAATAATAATAACCATTAATGTCCTTTTGCTAAATTTGTATCCTAAGCCAGTATTTTTCACACCATTTTCATTCTCTAACATTTAAGTTTATAAATTTGTCTACCCTCTCTTGATGAGATCAAGTTAGATACACACATATAAAAGTTGAGGAAAAATGAGAGGAACAAGGTAAAGTATATGAACAGTGTACTCATGAGGGACTCTGGAAAATACTAGGCCAAACAATAGTTATTTTTCACCTTAATGTGATTCTCCTTTGAAACAATTATTTTTAAACCAACAAGGAGAGATGGTATTCTGATTCTGAATGTAAGTGGAATTATTAGTTTTAATTGGTTAAGAAGATTGAATTTGGAAAAGACTTCATATGGATCTAAATTTTAGGCCGAGACACTACTTTACACTTATAGAAATTTGGGTCTGCAGAAGTTAAGGGACTTAACCTAAATTACTGCTAGTTGCCAAAAGGAATTCAAATATACTTCCCATAACATAAGCCTTACAGATTTGTTTCTAAAACAATATATTACCTAATTCTTATGAGATTTTAAAAGTTAGAATAAGCAGTAACTTATTAATTCCAATGGGAAACAAAACAATGAGGTACAAATATATGATAGCAAAATTTTGATGTTTGACAATAAACTGCTTAAAAAGGCAGGACAACTGTAACTGAACAACAATAAATAAAAAAGAAAATATAGAATTCTTAGCAAAACTCTTAACCAGAGTTTTGGGTATGTAAATTAAAGAAAAATAATCCACTTTCAGATTTGAACTCATATTTTGTTGATGAAACAGTTAAAATATTTTTTCACACCTTCATTATTTAGTTTTGACTGACCATTATTAAAAAATGTGGCCCCTTCTTATTGCTCAAAAAGGATTGTCTTTTTTCCCTAGTGTTTAAGTAGAAGTCTGGAGATATTCTTGGCTCTTAGTATTCTCTGACTCTGTGAAAGGCTCATTTCTTTTCCAAGGTGAACATGTAATTGACACAAAATACAGCTTACCTTTTAATTCAATTAAATAAGCAATGAATTAAGCATCTTCTAGTTATCCTTTAAGCCTTGTGTTGGTAATTTTTGTGGATGGGTATAGATAGGGCTCTACTCCTTATCTTTTAGTTGTGCTTTTCCCTGTTTTCCCAAAACTGTTCTGTTAACCCAAATTCCTGTGTCCTCTTGATCCTTTCTCAGTAGTGACCAATGGAACACAATGTCTTTCTCTCTCATTTGCTATGCATGTTCATTCCTCTCAGGAACTGGAAGTGTAAGTCTTGCTCCTACTTTCTACCTAGGAATCATAATCCTTTTTAAGAGACGTTGGAAAAAAAAATTGACATTGAAATTCATAAAAACATGACTCCCAGATCTCAACCTAAAGCTGTGAGACTCTATTTTAAACAAACTTCCTAACACTATTCTTTAATAGTATTAAAATTATTCCCAGGATCCCAGATGGCAGATTGGTAAGTTAAAACTACACTAACCTCCTCCCAGGACTAATCTAGAAATACAACTAAATTTCAGAGAAATCATCTTGAATAGCCAACCGAAAAGTAGCTGGAGAGAAGCCTTACAGCTACAGACAGACAGAATAAAACAGTTCAGCACAACGTGACTGGTAGGGAGTGTGGAGGAGATGCAAAAGGGCTGGCTGGGCTCCCATGGGTGGCAGCTGAAGTGCCTAAGGGATATTTCAGTGGCCAAGGGGTTGCCCCTAAGTATGGGGTCCAAACCCCAAGCGGGGCTCCTCAGCATATAGCACCAGAGCCATAAAGGAACCCAGGTAACATCCAGCTTTGAAAAGCAGTGGGGGCTCTGTCTGCCAGGTAGAGACAGCTAGAGATGCAGAGAGGTTTTTAAAGGGCCAAAGCACAAAATTTCATTTACAGCCACTTACCCTGAATGCTTACAAAGGGAGGGCAGAGTGGACTAGACACGCTTGAGGAAAGTCTGGGGTTGGTGGCTCTAGGGAGAGAACTGAGGGAACAGCCACCAGGATCCCTGTGCTGAGTCATTCTCCATACTGCAGAAGCCATCTTTCTCAGGTACAGCATTCCTCTCTGAATGACATCAGCCTGAGGGGAAGCAATAGCCCATCCACAAGAAAAACTCTGCCCCACCCTCTGGTGCTTAAATCAGATTTCACATTACAGATAGATTAGATTAACAGCTAATCAGTTTAATGGCTGATTACTTTAACAAGTAAGTTGGAAATCACAAAGAAACAGTCAAAATGGGAAGACAAAGAAATAGACTGCAAATGAAACAACAAGAGAATTTTCCAGAAGTACTGGATGAAATGGAAGTAAGCAACTCATCAGATATTTAGAGTAATGATTATAAGGACACTCAACAGCAAGAAAAAAGACATAGGATCCATAAAAAAGATCAGTCAGAAACAAAAATGCAATATCTGAGATAAAATATACTGGAAGGAATAAACAGTAGGCTAGATGAAGCAGAGGATTAAATCAATATTTTGGAAGCAAGGTAGAAAAAAACAGGCAGAACAGCAAAAAGAATTTTAAAAAATGAGGAGAGCTTAAGAAACATCTTAGACAACATAAAGTGTAACAACATCCACATCATGGAAATACCAGAAGGAGAAGAGAGTGAGCCTATTTGAAGAAATAATAACCATAAACTTCCCTAATCTGGTGAAGGAAAAAGTTACACAAGTCCAGGAAGCTCAGAGAGTCCCAAACAAGTTGATCCAAAGAGGCCTACACCAGGACACATCATAATTAAAATGACAAAGCTTAAAGGTAAGGAGAGAATCATAACAGCCACAAGAGAAAAGCAGGTAGTTACCTACAAGGGAGCACCCATTAGACTGTCATCTGATTACTTATCAGAAACATTTCAGGCCAAAAGGGAGCGGCATGAAATATTCAAGGTGATGAAAAGCAAGGACTATAACCAAGGCTACTTACCTAGCAAGGCTATCATTTAAAATTGAAGGAGAAATAAGGAGTTTCCCAGACAAGATAAAGCTAAAGGAATTTGTTAACACCAAAACAATAGTGCAACAAATATTAAAGGGCTTGCTTTAAGAAGAGAAAGGGAAAAAAAAGAGGAATATAGTCTAACAAATGGCACTACATATGTACTATCAAATAATCACCTTACATGTAAATGGCTTAAATGCTCCAACCAAAATACATGCATAAGGTAGCTGAATGGATACATAAATAAGACCCATATATATACTACCCCCAAGAGACCCATCTCAGATCAAAAGATACACACAGACAAAAGTAGAGGGGTGGTAAAAGATATTTCATGCAGATGGAAAAGACAAAAAAGCTGGGGTAGCAATACCTATTTCTGACAAAATAGACTTTAAAACCAAGGCTATAGTAAGAATCAAAGGACACTATATAATGATAAAGGGAACAATCCAACAAGAGGATATAACCCTAGTAAACATTTACACATCCAACATAGGAGCCCCTAAATAAGTTAAAGCAAATCTTGATGGACATAAAAGGAGAGACCAACAGAAATACAGTCATAATTGGGGATTTTAACACCCCATGACTTTAATGGGTAGATCTTCCAGGCTGAAAATAAACAAGGAGATAGTGGCTTTAAATGACACACTAGATCAAATGGATTTAATTGATATCTTCTGTAATCCACTCCAAAGCAGCAGAAGATAGACCACATGCCAGGACACAAAAAAAGTCTCAATAAATTAAAAAAATCTGAAATCATATCAAGTATCTCCTTTGACCACAATGCTAGGAAACTAGAAATTAATCACAAGAACACTGAAAAACATGCAAAGACATGGAAGCTAAATAACATTATTAAACAATGAATGGGTCAAAGTTGAGATCAAGGCAGAAATCAAAGATACTTTGAAACAAATGAAAATCAGGACACATCAACCCAGAATATGTGGGATATATGGGAAAACAATCCTAAGAGTGAAATTCATAGCATTACAGGCCTATCTCAAAAAAAAAAAGAAAAAGAAAAAGAAAAGAAACAGCTCAAATAAACAATCTAACTTCACACTTGAACTTGAAAGGAACAACAAAAGCCAATGTGAGCAGAAGGAAGGAAATAATTAATATCAGAACAGAAATACATGAAATAGAGTCTAAAAGAATAATACAAAAAATCAATGAATCCAAGAGCTGGTTCCTTGAAAAGATAAATGAGATGGACAAACTTTTAACCAGACTCATGAAGAAAAAAGAGAAAGGTCCCAAATAAATAAAATGAAAGAGGAGAAATAACAACTGACATCAAACAAATACACAGGATTGTAAGAAAATCTTATGAGCAATTATATGCCAACAAACTGGACAACCTGCAAGAAATGGACAGATTGCTGGAAACATACAATCTTCCAAAAAATAAATCAGGAAGAATCAGAGAATCTGAATAGACAGATTACACCTAGCAAAACTGAAGCAGTAATCAATCAACTCCCAACAAAAGCACTGGAGCAGATGGTTTCAGAGGTAAATTTTACCAAACATTCCAAAGAGAAATAACACCTCTCCTTCTCAAATTACTTCGTAAAATTCAAGAGGAGGGAAGGCTCCCAAACTCATTTTACAAGGCCAGTATTATCCCAATCCTAAAACCAGATAGACACTACAAAGGAAGAAATTTATAGGCCAATATTCCTGATGAACATAGATGCTAAATACCTCAACAAAATATTAGCAAAACAAATACAGCAAAGCATCAGGAAGATCATACACCATGATCAAGTGGGATTTGTCTGGGAATGCAAGGATGGTACAACATTCACAAATTAATAAATGTGATTTCCCACATAAACAAAATGAAGGATAAAATCCACATGATTATATCAGTAGATGCAGAAAAGGCTTTTGATAAAATCCTGTATCTATTTATGATAAAAACTCTCAGCAAAGTGGGAATAGAAGGAACATATCTAAACAAAATAAAGGCTATAGATGACAAACTCACTGCCAACTTCATACTCAATGGACAAAAACTAAAAGCATTCCCCTGAAAATTGGAAGCAAGATAGAATGTCCGCTTTAACCTCTCTTATTCAACATAGTACTGGAAGTCCTAACCACAGCAATCAGACAAGGAGAAGAAATAGAAGGCATCCAAATTGGAAAGGAAGAAGTAAAACTGTCTTTATTTGCACATGACATGATCCTATGCAAGGAGAACCCCAAAGATTCCACCAAGAAACTACTAAAACTGATAAATGAATTCAGCAAAGTAGCAGGATACAAAATTAATATTCACAAATCAGTTGCATTTTTATATGCCAATAACAAACTAACAGAAAGGGAAATTGAGAAAACCATTCCATTCACAATAGCTACAAAAAGAAAAAAATAACTAGGAATAAACCTAACCAAGAATGTAAAAGATCTGTACATGGAAAATTATAAGACACTGATGAGAGAAAATACGAAGATACAAATAAGTGGAAGCACATACCATTTTCATGGATAGGATGAATTAACATCATCAAAATTTCCATACTACCCAAAGCAATCTTTAGATTCAACATAATTCCTACCAGGATTCCAATGACATATTCACAGAACTAGAATAAATATTTCAAAAATTTATATGGAACCACAAAAGGCCCTGCATAGCAACAGCCTTCTTGAAAAAGTACAAAATTGGAGGAATCATGCTATGTAATATCAAACTATACTGCAAGGCCATAGTTATCAAAACAATCTGGTACTGGCATAAAACAATCACATAGATCAATGGAATAAAATAGAGAGCCCAGAAATAAACCTACACCCTTATAGTCAACTAATATTCGACAGAGGAAGCAAGAACATACAAAGGGCTAAAGATAGTTTATTCGATAAATGGTATTGGGAAATATGGACAGACAGGTGCAGAAAAATGAAACTAGACCACATTTTTACACCACACACAAGAATAAATTTAAAATGGACCAAAGACTTAAATGTTAGACCCAAAACCATGAAAATCCTCAAAGAAAACATAGGTAGCAAAATCTCACACATTGCTCGTACAAATTTTCTATTGGGTATATCTCAAGGAAAACAAACAAACAAAAAAACCCAAATGGGACTTCATCAAACTAAAAAGTTTTTGCATAGCAAAGGAAATCATCAACAAAATAAAAAGACAACCCACAGAATGGGAGAACATATTTGCCAATACATCTGTTAATATCCAAAAGTCATAAAATACTAAACAAAACTCAATACCAAAAAAACCCCCCAATTAAAAAATGGGCAAAGGACCTGAATAGACACCTCTCCAAAGAGGACATACAGATGGCCAATAGACATATGAAAAGATGCTCAATGTCACTAATTTATCAGAGAAATGTAAATAAAAACCACAATGAGGTACCATCTCACATCTATCAGAATGACTATCATCAAATAAATCAAAAAAACAAGAGCTGGTGAGCATGTGGAGAAAGGGGAACACTTTTGAACTATTGGTGGGAATGCAAACTGGTGCAGCCACTGTGGATAGTAGTATGGAGATACCTCAGAAAATTAAAAATGGATCTCCCTTTGACCTAACAGTCCCACTTCTGGGAATATATCCAAAGGAACTCAAAACACTATGTTCCCCTATGTTCATAAGCACCCCTATGTTCACTGCAGCATTATTTATGATTGCCAAGATATGGAAGCAGTCCAATTGTCCATCAATAGATGAGTGGACAAAACAACTACGGATATTTACACAAGGAATTCTTCTTGACCATAAAAGAGGAGAAAATTTAACCCTTTGCAACCATATGGATGGACCTGGAAAAAATTATGCTAAGTGAAACAAGTCAGTCAGAGAAAGACAAATACCATATGATTTCACTCTTATGTGGAACCTAACAAAAAAACTGAACTAATAGCAAAACAGACAGACTCATAGATGGAGAACAGATGAGAGCTGGGGTGGAGGAGGTTAGGGGATGGAGGGATTGAGCAAAAAAGGAAAAAGGACTCATGGACATGGACAACAGTGTGGTGACTGCTAGGGGGAAGGAGGTATGATGGGACTGAATAGTAATGGAAAAATATAATAAAGATTATATATTTTTAAAAATTATTCCCTTACAAGATTTGTTAAGTAATGGTCAAAGTGCCAGTCTGCAAACCAAAGGGTCACCAGTTCCATTCCCAGTCAGGGCACATGCCTGGCTTCCCTGCCAGGTTCGCAGTGGGGCAGGGGGCCAGGGGCATGCAGGAGAGGCAATCACACATTGATGTTTCTCTCCCTATCTTTCTCCCTCCTTCCCCTCTCTAAAAATAAATAGATAAAATCTAAATAAGAAAATTAGATGAAATTGCAAAGGACCCAGAATAGCCAAAATAATCTTGAAAAATAACAAAGTTGGAGGACTCTTACACTTCCCAATTTTAAAACTTACTACAAAACAATGATAATGAAAACATGTGGTACTGGCATAATAGAATAGACTGGTATAATAGGAATAGAATCAAGAATCCAGAAATGAACCATACATCTATGGTATAATGATTTTCAACAAGGATGACAAGACCATTCAACAGGGGATAGATTTGTCTTTCCAACAAATGGTGCTAAGACAACTGGATATTATATGCAAAAGAATAAAGTTGTATCCTTACCTGACAATATATATAAAAATTAAGTGAAAGTGGATTAAGTGAAAGTGGAGAGTAAGAACTAGAACTATAAAACTTACAGGAAAAAAATAGGGGTAAATAAATCTTCTTGACCTTATATTTGGCAATGAATTGTTAGATATGACAACAAAATCAAGAACAACACAAGAAAAAAATAGATACATTGAGTTTTATAAAAATTAAAAACTTTAGTACTTCACAGGACACAATCAAGAAAGTAAAGACAACCCACAGAATAGAAAATATTTACCCATCATGTATCTGATACAGGATTTGTATCTATAATATATGAAGAGGGTCCAGCACAGTGGCACAGCGGAAGCGTGCTGGGCCCATAACCCAGAGGTAGATGAATATAGAAAGAACTCTTATAACTCAATAAAAGACAAAGTACCCAATTAAAAAATGGGCAAAGAATCCAAATAGACATTTCTCCAAAGCAAGATATACAAATGGTCAAAAATCACATGAAAAGACGCTAAACAAAATTAGTAATCAGGAAAATGCAAATAAAATCCACATTGAAATACCTCTTATAAGGTGGCTAGGATAAAAAAAGTTACATAATTATAGGTGTTAACAAGAGTGTGGAGAACTCGAACCCTCATACACCACAGGTGAGACTGAAAAATGGTGCCACTGCTTTGGAAAACTATTTGGCAGTTCACCACAATGTTGAATATAGAGTTACCATATGATCCAGCAAATCATCTCCTAGGTGCATACATATACCCATGGAAAATGAAAACATATGCCCACACAAAACCTAGTACACTGAATGCTTATAGCAGCATTATTCATACACAAAGGAAACAACCAAAATGTCTATTGACTGACAAATGGATAAACACATATGGTATCCATGCAATGGAATATTATTTGCCCACAAAAAGGAAATAGTGGTACATGTCAAAACATGGATGAACGTTAAAGATATCATGCTAATTTAAAGAAGCCAGACACCAAATACCATATATGATTTCATTCATATGAAATTCCAGAATAAGGAAATCTATATAGAAGGTAGATTAGTACCTACTCAGAGGTTTGGGTGGTAGAAGTAGGGGTTAGGGGATGGGGCGATAAGAGAATAACTGCTAAAGGGTACAGGATTTCTTTTTGAGGTGATGGAATGTTCTAAAAAACTGGTGATGGTTGCATATCTCTGTTTATAGTACGAACCACTGAACTGTGTACTTTAGGTTGGTTAATTTTTTGGTATGCAAATGGTCTCAGTAAAGCTGTTAAAAAATTTTAAATGATGAAAAATCTGTTTGCTTATGCTCAAATTGAATAGACATTTGTAACCTCTGACAATTACCTACTTTTGTATTACCATTGTTCCCATTCCCTCAACGTACATTTTGGCAAAGAAAAGAAAGATTTTGTAAAAGTTAAATAAATGACCGATTACAACTCATTTGTAAATAAATGGATTTCAGAATTAATTCTCAGAATACAGACTGCATATGACTCAAATATTTTCTAGATGCTATTAGTGGGCACTATCCAAGTACCTCAGTCATTTACTGAATCTTTACCCAAACGAATGGTAGAATTTGATATGCCTTTATATAACTGGCATACCACTAGGAATATCAGGCAGCTCAATGCCTCTCAGAGCCTCAGGTACCCTATGTCATCCTCCCTATAAAGTGATCTTAGCCTCATCTGTCAGTGTCTTGATACCCTATATATATATATTTTTTTTAGGTTATGTGATAGGTACCATAAAAGATAAATGTCTTCCATATTCCTCTTGGGCAGAACCACTAATATGAGAAATGGAAAACTGGATTGGAATGGTGGCTTGAAGAGTGAGCAGCACTTTTTTTTTTTTTTTTTTTTTAATGGAGATAGCACCATTGGCATTAAAATTTTTCCATACTATATGCTGGATGGTCATACCCAATAACACCATCCCCACAGAGAGTAAAACTCACAATTGTGCACAGAGAAATGCAGAAAAAAAAAAGGTAAACTCAGTCATAACTTAGTTCTAGAACTAATCTGCTACTTGGTATGTATCCTTGAACAGGAAACTGAACTTCTCTATAACTTAGGTGAACTAGAAGACCTAAGATTCCTATCAAGTCCAAAACCCTGTAATCTCAGACCATAAAATATTAAATCACATGTAAAAAGAGTATAAATATAGTTAAAATGCTAGTTTTGATCAGACTAGCTACCTTCAAAAATACTAGGAAACATCTGTTTTGGACTATTAGTACAAGTCCAAATTCAGTAGAATCAGAGAAAGCTTTTATTTCATAGGAATGTATGTGAATTATCTACCAGCTGAAATAACCTCCTCTCCTTTCTTATAATATCCATGACTATTTCAACACTGGTGTCAAGCAGTTAATTCACAAACCAGTTTTGTAAGTCAAATGTACTTACAATGACTATGCCAACCAAATCTTGGAAGAAAATATTATACTTTCAATACCTACATTTAATGCATTAATTATAACCTGTTTTAAATGTAGAATATACTATATAAATAGTATGTTAAGGTTCTTCAAAATCGGATGGCTTTTAGTTTATGTGTTTCACTACTTTAAGATTTTATATAGGCTTTGGCCAATCTGTTTCTTAAATACCAACAGCTCAAAAGCAATGCTAATTTCAATGGTATAAAAAAGTTAAGTGCATGTTAAAAACATCATTCACTTACTGTACTTATCTACTTAAGTGAAGTATAAAATTATTTGAGAGTGAAAGAAAATAATTGAGATAACAAACTATAGTCTAACCTAAG
Organism: Anoura caudifer; assembly: GCA_004027475.1. NCBI lineage: Eukaryota > Metazoa > Chordata > Mammalia > Chiroptera > Phyllostomidae > Anoura > Anoura caudifer. The sequence goes on from PVKU01003111.1 coordinate 172,125, forward strand.
CTATCTTCTTTTTTAGTAAAGCACGAAATCAGAAACGTGAATGAGTTAGTTTAAAACAATTGATAGTTCACAAATAATGTATTCTAATGATTAGACATCTGGCAGAGAATATTACTTTAGAAGCAGCATTTTTTTTTTTTTTTAGTTTAGAGAGAGACAGAAACATTGATTTGTTGTTCCACTTATTTATGCATTCTTGGGATGATTCTTGTATGTGCCCTGACAGGGGATCAAATCCACAATTCTGGTGTAACAGGATGACACTCTAATCAACTGAGCTAACCAGCCAGAGGCTACGAGTAATATTCTCTTCAAATATAAAGTGTACACTTTATTTGGCTCAAGTCTTGACTTTGTTAAGAAATAGAAAATTGGGTTTCAAATGTGTATAACTTTCCAGAACTTAGAAGTTATAGATGTATTTCTGCAGATCTAAAAATGTACACTTCAATAAGACAATTGGAGTGTTCAGTTATTTGGAAATGAATTTAATAATTTTATTCAAAAGGTTCGTACTTGAGTAATGAAGTTTCTAGGTTTCTGATATTCTTCTACTAAATAAGTATACCTATATATTAGCTATAGAGTACTATATAAGTGCAGATATTGTCAAAAAGAACACGAGACATATAAAAAAATTTTATGTTTTTAATAGAAAAACAATTTTTATGACAGAGCTAAATACACAAGGTAAATTTTTTAAAAGAAAAATTATTATAAGTAGTGGAATTTTAGTGATAAATGCACTGAAATAATCTTTTGCAATAAACCATATTTGGAGAAAAACATTAATTCATGTCATATTCTACTGAAGTGCATAAAAAGTAAATTTATTTTAGAATCTATACTAAAGGGCCATTTATAAATACATGAAGCCCAGTCTCAATGATAGTATAGCCTTCATCTTAATATAGTTTGCCTCTTAATACATGTCTCATAGTTTGTTCCACAAGTTAAAAATTCCTAAACCCTAACAGCAATTTTCTCTATTGATAGCTTTATGAGTAATTTTGGCAACAGAATAAAAGTCTTAATTCCTATTTTGCTAATTTTCTAAAGTCAAATCAGTCTCACAAAAAAATACCTTATTGTTGCTTTCAATGAAAACTGACAGAAGGGGGATATTTTCAGACTTTTAAAACAAGTTAAACCATAAATATTTATATTTAAAAATAAAACAAAAGGTAACTTTCAGGGTAACTTTGGATTTTTAATTTGTTAGAAAACATTAAATCAGTTTATTTGCAATAGCAAATTAATGAAACGCATAACTTGCAGAGCCAACTGGTATACAATTATTTTCTTAGTTACTTTCTTTTTTTTTTAATCCTCACCTAAAGATATATTTTTACAGATTTTTAGAGAAGAAAGAGAGGGAGGGAGAGAGGAAGAGAAGAGAGAGAGGCAGAGACAGAGAAAGGCAGGCAGATGTGAGAGAGAAACATCAGTTGCCTCCTGTATATGCCCCAACCGGGATCAAACTGCAACATAGCTATGTGCCCTAACTGGCGATTGAACTGGCAACCGTTTTGGCGTATGGACAACGCTCCAATCAAATGAGCCACCAGGCTAGGGCCAATTACTTAAGGACACTGGTAAGACCTGTGCACAGAGATGTTGAATGACAGTCAAACTTATCACTTACATTATACAGCTTCTTATTGATACAAAAAAGTCAAACTGCTATTTCTTTCATGGCTTGTTCACTTGTAAAACTTGCTCAGTTTTAAAACAAACATCAGCATGGAGTCAATCATGTATGCTTCTTTTTACCTGGCCTCACACAATGGGTCTCTGATTTATATTAGTCATATATATGCTGCTGTTTTTATCATAATGAAATAAAAACAAAGAAAAAAATGTTTTCAGAACATGGAATCCATGACAAGGCTAGTTAGTAATGAATTCTTTGACAACAGAAAATCAGCAACAGAATGCCAAATATTAATCACAGGTAACAATTTGTCAGTAGCACAACAAAAGGGTATAATAAATTTTTCTAAAATACCTAATAATTTTTATAATGAATAAAATTAACAAATACTTATAAATTATTCATGTACTTTTGTTCATGTGAGATTTGTATTGTTATTAGTACTTGTGCTTTTCCAGTACTAGTTTTTTCCTAATCTTGCATCAAAATTTTCCCATAAATCTCTGGAAAGTCACAAATATTCCTATGGCCATGATGAAAATCTGTTGTGAGGTTAATTTCTCCTAATTTATATAAATAATCCCACTAATCTAAGAAAAATAATGATCACATTGATTTTACTATGACTCAAACCCTCAGACAAGTATCTTTCTGATTACTTATTAATGTAAAGAAAATTAAGTAAATTTTACATTCATTATTTAAACTACTGAATACCTGTGAAAAAAATAGTATTTATTAAAATGGATTATACACTTAATCCATACTAAATTCCACTCAATTTTATACAAGTGTTTCATCCTTAATTTTTAAATACACACATAATTTCCTTTTCAAACATTACAGGTATAAACAAAACTGAAATACGACACTCAAGCCAGATTGTGAATTTTAAAATAACTCCTAAACATACACTATTTGTAAAATCCCAATAAAACACAGGTATCCTTATAGAAATGTTAGTCCTATAATACTGAGCGATATTTACAAGCAAACATGATCCAAACAGCACATGCAGATTCAGGATAAGTAAACACTCTGACACGAACAGCCAGTCGCACTTGGTCTCCACGGCAACAGATTATTTCTTCACAGAAAGGAGACCTACAGAAGGAAGAAAATTTATTAAATTGAGAAGTACACATTGGCTTTACTTTCTTATTTCCAAGTTAGTATTTTAAATTAATTATTATTTTTATTTTTTAAAAGATTTTATTTATTTTTAGACAGAGGACAAGGGAGGCAGAAAGAAGGAAATATCAACGTGTGGTTGCCCCTCACGCACCCCCCATGAGGGACCTGGTCTGCATCCCAGGCATGTGCCCTGACTGAGAATCAAACCCGTGACCCTTTGGTTCACAGGCCAGCATTTAATACGCTGAGCCACACCAACCAGGGCAAATTAATTAAATTTTTTGGAGAGGGGTAAGAGAGAGAGAAACATCAATTTGCGTATTTATACATTCATTAGTTGCTTCTTGTATATGCCCTGACCAGGGACTGAACTTGCAACCTTGGCGTATCAGAACTACACTCTAACCAACTGGGCTACCCTGGCCAGGGCCATAAATTGGTATTTTAAATAATATTTTAAAATCCTGTATCTGCTTCCAATGGCTCCATAATTTCAATCAAGCTATTCAAATTATGGACTATTTTCTTATAATCCATAGATTTAAAAAATTACACTAGTCAAGATCTGAGATCCTCAGCCAAAATTGCACCAAAATCACTGGGAAAACTATCCCAAACTATCAAGAGCTACATTGCAGACCTAATGAATCACAATCTGAGGCAAGGAAGTTAAGTCATTATAAAAGTTCCCCACGCGATTCTGAACTCATTCCTAAATAACTGATTTCTAAGATTCCTCCTCAAAACCATTTATGAATTCATAAATTCCATCTTACCGAAGACATGTGGCAAATGCACGCCTTGCATTTCTATACACAAAATGTATTGGGAACCCTTTAAATGTATGACCATCAGGTACAGCCCTCCTTATGGCATCTTGAAATTCTTCATTGCCTGCAGATATACTTGTTGTACGCTCAAATTCATAAGAAGCCAAAGCTGGTGATAAGAGATAAGAAAGCTGATCTTCCCAAACAGTAGTGAGGCCAAGATCCTATGGCAATCAAAAGAAAAAAAGTAATTACATGAACATTTAAAAAATCAATTATATGTCCCTGGCAAGGCAACTCAGTTGGTTAGAACATTGTCCCAATACACCAAGGCTGCAGGTATGATTCCCAGTCAAGGCACATAAAATAATCAACCAATTAATGAGTAAGTCAAACAACAAATCAATATTGGCCTCTCTCTCCCTTTGCCTCTAAAATCAATCAATAAAAAAAATCATGACAAAATGTTGATTATTTTAAAATATGCCAAGATTTTTAAAACCTGTGAATTTTTAAACTTCCTATTAATTATAAAAATACACAAAAATAAAAAACTATAGGTATTCAGGCTTTACTTCTTAAAGAAAACAAAAAACAAAAACATTCAATATAATGATGTTAGTGAAGACTCCAAATTCTACACTTTTTTTAGAAGATTTTATTTATTTATTTTTAGAGAGATGAAGGGAGGGAGAGAGAAAGGGAGAGAAGCAGCAACGTGTGGTTGCCTCTTGCACACCCCATACTGGGGACTTGGCCCACAATCCAGGGATGTGCCCTGACTAGAAATCGAACGCACCACCCTTTGGTTCACAGGCCGGCACTCTATCCACTGAGCCACACCAGTCAGGGCAAATTCTATACTTCTTTAATATCCACTAGAAAAGATCATATGAAATAGTCCTACTATGCAAGACAGTGTCAGTAAATTTTGAGGTCACATTTTATTTAACTTTAGAGGTTAGTGAGATTGAATTTGCTTAGTTTGATTGCTTCTACAATAAAGTCAAGTATAGGAGAAAAGTCAATAAATTGCATATATAATTAAACATTTACTGAGCACTTACTCTTTATTTCTAGAAGTAATAAATTCTGTTAAGTATTGGTGAATTTAGAAATTTCTGGGTCTCAGAACTTAACTCTCATGACTTTTAAAACTATAAGCTTTATAAAGGTAGGGACTGTATTTGCTTTGTTCAGGGCTAGAATAGTGACTGACACTATCATACACACCTCCCAAAAACTGTTTATATATAAACAAATGAACAAATGCATGAAACTACAAATTTCAGTGTTAATTACCTTCCTGTGCTCTGACACTAGTAACCTTAGCTGCATTTCTATTTCATTACTTGTTACAGAAGCATCAATTGTGGATGCACAAAGAGGTGGAAAGGGAGGAAGGGATGTTGTAGCTCCTGGAGCACACACAGATTTAATTGCTTCTTCACTCATGGGTTTCCATTTAGATTCATCATTCAAATCAAATACACAGATTTCTACTGCGTCAGAGGACTGACAATTTCCCAGAAACATCTGATGATTGAAAACACAACCAATTGTTCGATATGGATACAGTGGTTTGGGCTGTTCAGCAACTGGAGGTTCATCAGGATTGGTAGATTTGTGGATGTACCTAAAAAAGATAAATCATGATTTTATATAAGAACTTAAAAATTAGGAAGGCAGCATCTTACTGAGGACACGTAATGCCCTATTTCCCAGGACTAGAGTTTTAATACTCACTTTTCCGTTCTTATATTTCTATAATTTGATTACTCTATATTGATTACATAGCATAACATGCTATAAAAACCAACTTTATTCCTTTAACATGAGAATATCTTCTTTGTGTATTGTTAAGATAAAAAACATTATTATCTGTATTTTAGATAATACAATTAAAATAATTTAGCTACAGCCATGGCCTGGTAGCTCAAGTTGTTAGAGCATCATCCTGAGATTCCAAGGTTGAAGGTTCAGTCCCTGGTCAGGACACCTATAAGAATCAACCAATGAATGCATAAATAAGTGGAACAACAAACAGATGTTTCTCTATCTCTCTCCCTTCCTCTCTCTCTAAAATTGATAAATTAAAATAATTTATCTATATAAGATGAAGTACAATTAATCAAAATGATTATCAACTAGAAAAAAAGAACCCCCCCAAAATGAGAAAAGGGCCCAGGGCTGTGCCTTTAGAATCTCCAATATTTAAAAATAAGATAAACAAAAACTGAGAAGAGTCAAAGTAAAAGTAATGAAACTGAAAGACAGTGCTATGAGGAAAGAGAATGTTTGAGGAAGAAGCATTTAACACTTTGAAAATCTGATGACTGGCAATAATACTAAAAAAAAGTCCAGTGAATTCATCAACATGGAGTCAATCACATCAAATTCAAAAGAAATGATTTCAAATTTATTTTCAGGCTTAGAGATTATCATCAGACATATGACATATGACAAAGCATATGACAATTATATAAAATTAAAAGTAAATATACCATAATCTATTTTTTTACCAATAATATGTTGGTAAAGAATATTTGAGGTGTACAAATTTTCTTAGAGCTTAATTACATAACTCTTTTAATTGAAGTAATTTTTTACATAGTCACTGAAAAGGCTGTAATAACTAAAATTAACATGTAGCTTTAAGTACCATCAATATAAACAAAGAACCTATAATTTAAAATATTTGCATCTTTTTAAAATATCTTTGTAAACTTAGTTAGCAAACCTGTGTCCTGTTAAGCTCTCCCAAAAAGTGATAGTTCCATCAGTTCCACAAGTCATAACCCAAGCATGAGGTACTCCTTTTGCTTTAGTCCCAACACAGACAAAGGCTTCTAATCCATATCCAAGAAGAAGGCTGCATAGAAGGTTAGCATGATCTTCACAGTCACCCTAGAAAATACAATGAATTAAAAAATTAAGTATCTGTTCCTTCATACCATCTCCTTGTTAAATATTTAAATACAAAATGACAATAAAAAGTATCATTAAATTTTTCACTTTTAATCATTAGTCCAGTGTTAAGCTGAAACAACAGAGATGGAAAGAAGATATATGAAATTTAGAAGAGCCTAAATTATTATACAAAGTCAGTATTCAGAAATCTAATAATCGTAACATTTATACTTTAAGAGGGTACACTGATATTCAAGAGCTTATAAAGAACTCATACAACATAGAAAGAAAAGCAACAAGATTTTAAAAAGGTACAACTAAGAGACATGAATAGACAAGCTGACAAATCATAGAGCAGGAAATGCTAATAAACAGAAAAATATACAAACTGAAAACAATGAGTTACAGTAGCTATATGTGATTATTGAAAAAAATACATAGGAAAAATGATTGGATACAACAAAATGCCAACAATGGCTATAATCAGGGTGGCTATATATAATTTTCCCTTCTAAAATATTTTCTAAGTTCTCTTTGATAATGTTATATTACTTTCACAATCTAAAAAATTATAAAAACCACAAAATAAAAAATATCTGATATGTTCTGTGAAAAAACATATTTAACAGTAAGGTTACAATTACACGGAGATATGTATTTAAGCATAGGAATAAAGGTAATACGCAAAAGTAAAAAAAACTACTGAGTTCAGTATTATAGTGGATGACATCTTTACCCCCAAAATTTTGCATTTGTGGCTCTCCACTGTTGCTTTTTATTAACTGTAATAAACAGCATTTTATAATCATTAAATTGACTTGAGAAAAAAATCAGATCCAACCTTTTAGAGCCAGTAATTTCTATATTGAGATTTTATACTTTTTTAAAAGCCCCAACAATACAACCAAAAATGTTCAATGCAAAAAATCATTCTCAATGATAGCAAAAAACTGGAAACAAACTCAACACAGCCAAAAGAAACAGTCCTTACAATGGGGAAATAGTTAAGTACATTTTATTTCAACTCAAGAAAACTTTATACAGCCATTTAAAGACAAAGATCATAAAGACAAGCAACACATAGGTAAATGTTCATAGCATAATGTTAAATTATAAGCCCTGGCTGGTGTAGCTCAGTAGAATGAGCGTGGGCCTGTGAACCAAAGCATCGCCGTTCGATTCCCAGTCAGGGCACGTATCTGGGTTGCAGGCCAGTTCCCCAGCAAAGGGATGCACGAGAGGCAACCATACATTGATATTTCTCTCCCTCTCTCTCTCTCCTTCCCCTCTAAAGGTAAATAAATAAAATGTTTAAAAAAATTAAAAAAAAAAAAGCTTTACAAAAAAAATTATAAAGCAGGACACAAAGTTTTACTTGTATCAATTGTATGTATGGAAGGAAAATAATATATAATGGGAAGAAAACACAAAAATATAAAAATATGTAATAAAATTATGGGTGAAATTTCACTTTCACCCTTGTAATCCTGTTTTTTGTGCCAGAAAAATTTTTAAATAATTTATAAGTTTCTAATTTAAGCTGTGCTTTCTTATAAACAAACTTAAAATAAAACAGTAAATCCAAAGGGTATTTATTTACTTGATAATAAATTATTTACAAATAATTTTAAATATATACCATTCCTACTATGTTTGAAATAAAAAAGTTTTATCTTTTGGAAACTATGGCTTAGGAATAAATCAAAATAATTTTGGTAAGTACTGTTTAACTGTTTTCAATTGTCTTTAAGACAAAATTGTTCTAACTGAAAATGAATCTCTAATCTAGTTTCTTCCATTGCATGAGCATGCCCTATGAATATCTATACCATTTACATAACTTCAGACCAAACAAAATTGTTTAAAAACAATAATACAATAAATTTTTTTCTGTTCTATTTCAACAGAATTAGAATGCTAAAGACAGTCTGACTTGTTTTTACATTATCAACATTTTTGGAACACAAAAGATTAGGAAATATCCCATAATTACACAAATTCTTAAATATATACTTATATTCAATACTAAACAAAACACCAATGAATCTAAGAATTTTTCCATATTCATTCTGTACTACCATTTTCTTTTTAAAAAACATATCTCTAAGCAAATTTTAATATATGAATAGTACTAGAACACCACAGTACTGGTCCTGGGGCTCTTACTCATTCACTGTTTGCCTCTATTATCTTGATTTCTGACCTAATAGTACTTGCAGATCCCTACCTCATTGAAATCACATTACATTAAATAAGAAACTACACAAGAAAATAAAGATGCTAAGTTTTTTTTCTTTATGTATTGACATTTAAATGTTAAGAAAAATAGTAAAAAGATTATAGCTTGTTAAAATTGATAATATGTACATTTTTGTGTTAATTCTTTTACAAATACACCATAAATGCACAGTAATTATGATGTATTGCTTTTTAATGCTACTATGTATATAGGATACCTTATTCCTACAGAGAAAGGCCAGCAGAGTGCACCACTGTTCCTGTTTACCTCCTCCTCCAATAACAGGGGCTCTTTCATAACCAAGGACATTTACGAATCTTGCTGCTTGCCTTGGGGTATCCAGAAGCCGCCCAGCTCGAAGTGGTTTAACATAGGAACAGACTGGTCTATTTATCCCATTTTCATCCTGGAGGAAGAGGGGGAAAAACATCTGTAATGAAAGATTAATCATTTCCGATTGTAACATCTTTTTTAGAGTACAGTTACTGTGTGTTAAAACAATTCTGGATAACACTGAGTGATGGATTACCTTGTATCCAGTAGTAGGTTGCTGAGTGCTATGCATACAATTTCTCTTTAAATCCTGGTAACACCTCTGTTACTTTCTTTTCATAGATGAAACTGAAGCTACAGCCATTATGCAACAGGGCCAGGATTCAACTACTGAGCTAACTCCAAAGAACATGAACTATCATATGAGCCATCAATCCCACTCCTGTATATATGTATCCAAAGTAACTGAAATCGGTATCTCAAAGAGGTATTTGCACACCCAAGTTCTCCGCAGCATTATTCACAATAGCCAAGATATGTAAACAACCAACATGTCCTTCAGTGAATGAATAGATAAAGAAAATGTGGTACATACACACACACACACACACACACACACACACTGGAATATTATTCAATAGTGAAAAGGAGGAAATCCTGCCATTTGCAATATGGATGAACCTGAGTGCATTGTAGTAAGTGAAATAAGCCAGACAGAAAAAGACACAAACTGTAAGGTATCGCTTACATGTGGAATCTTAAAAGAAAGCTTAGTTCACAGAAACGGTAGTTGGGGGAAGGAGAATGAGTGATGTAGGTCAAAAGGTACAAATTTTCAGGAATACTTTTCCCAGCACTCACACAAAAAAGTTAACTATATAAGGTGATGGATATGTTCATTATCTTGATCTTGGTAATCTTTCCACAATATATATCAAATGATCACATTGTATACTTTAAATATATACCATATGTTTATCATTTATTCCACCATAAGGTAAAAAAAAATCCTCTAAAAAAAGGTAAGCAGGTGGGTGGGGGATAGAAAGGAGATATAAGCCAAAGTATTCTTTCATATTATCATCCATAATTTAGTAACATATATCCAAACAGAACAAATAAACTGAGATGATAAACTCAAAGGGCCATTTTTTTATTCAAAGTTCAGAGATGATTTAAAACCTTTACAGCAAGTCTCTTGAAAAATACAACCTAATTCAGCCAATAGAAACACCACATATTTAAATTATCAGAACCACTGTTGTCTTTCTACACCACAATAACATCATTTTCCCAATATATTCATTATTATTTATATTTGATTATGGTAAGATCATAAATTTTTATATGATGCAGAGCAAAATGACTATTATGATTCCTACTCATATTAATTCTAAAAGGCACTGATTCCTCCCCCCGCCCCCATCCTCTTTCACCCCACTACTCTAACACCTTCATGGTGGTTTCTTACTCTCCATCACTCTATGCTATCTCAGGAGTAAGAAATAGAAACAAAATGAAGGGATCAACTGGAACAGCTGAAATAGGATAAGGTAAGAACCAAGGACAGGTAAGGAAACTAAGAACAGAGAAAGGAGAAGAAGAGACATTTAGGCAGAGAGTGTTTTAAAGCACTGATTTTTTTTTTTTAAGCACTGATTTTTTTTTTTTAAACACTGAAGGGGACACAGAGGCAACTCAAGCTCCAGTCAGGGTCCTCTATCTTTTTCTCCGTGATTCTCTCAGAAGGTTCTATTTTTTAAAATAGAAAATCATGATTCTAATTTTGGAGGGAATTAGGGAACTATTACTTGGATTTCTTTTTACATTAATTCAACATTACTAATAACCTAGTATAATAAGAGAATATTAAGTCCTAAAATCACAATCTGAACATCAAAAGGATAGCCTCAATCTTCAAGTGATTTGTAATATTTTCTTAAAACTAAATGGTCTTAAGGTCAATTTCTGTAACTTATTTAATTTTTGCACAGAAAATGTAAAACTTATCATTAAAACAACAATAGATTATTAAGTGCAATATCCCTGGGCATTCTATAGATGTTTGGTTAGGATAAAGGTCATTAATTTAGTTCCTGTGTGGGCCAGTCTGTCCTATTCTTACAACTCCGCTAACAGGCAAGAAAGGAATGAAAATGTCAAAAAAATGGATGCATTTGCCCTAAGCCAGTCATCAACAGTAGCACCCTGGAATACACGATATACCATTATTTCATTATGGTAATATTCCTAATATTACCTAAATATATCCCCATAAACTATTTAAATATCTTGAAATTTTCAGTATTTCAACCTCTAAACCTGTATACACTGTCCAAAAGAATTCCACTAACCATATGTGGGTATTTAAGTTTTAATTAATAAAATTTTAAATTTAGTTCTTTAATAATGTTAGCCACATTTAGTGTGTTCAACAGTCATACATGGCTAGGGTTACCACATTGGATAGCATAGATGTAGAACATTTCTATCAATACAGAAAGTTCTACTGGACAGAGCTATTATATACTATTTCCTCTTGTGCATGGAAGCACTGGAAATTCATTTTCATACCATGTATAATAATTATTTGAAACTATAGGTTTTGTAATTAGATTGGTGCCTTAGATTACTATTGTTCCTAATTTCATATCCAGCCAAATACAGAAAGAAGCAGCAAGAAATACTTGGAAAGGAACCTAAATAAGATAAACATTTACTCTGTATTTATGGAAAGAGCACAAACTAAAGAGCAGTAGTTGAAACTGCAATTTAATAGTTTGCCATGACTGAGTTGCTGTTTGAACTTAGAAGACTCTTCACTTCTCTATCCTTCATACTGTTTGCAAAAAGTAGCAACGCCTGACCACTTGACAATTCCGTATGTTTACAATGAGACTTAACAACTTTATAGGGTTCAAATCTTCTTACACTGAATTCTGAGACAGGAACCGAAGTAGTATTTCCTAAAAGATAACCTCAGTTCCTTGATTCCTTTAACTGTATATCCCATCCTTTCCCTCCTCCTCTTTCATTTGCCATTTCTCTAATTTATCTACCTCCCCCCATACCACTCCAGTCCTCCCTGATCCAATGCCACATGTCAACAACCAACCTAACGTCAGACTAAATAGACAGCAGACCAGTTTATACAGACTAAATAGACCAGACTAAATATACAGCAGACTAAATAGACCAGTTATATTTTGACTGGTTTCCTTTTGCCCTTTTCATAATATTACTGATACCCCACCTGCCCAGTCATTCAATGTACAGATAATGTTATTGTAAAGTCAAAAGCCATTTTCCTAATTTCCACCACTAGTCAACTGGAATCCCCTACTCCTAAGCTCCTCATCTAGAAGTTGAACCACTTTTATTCTGTCCTAAAAATCTACAGAATGTAGAGGAAAGCTAGACGAATGCACAGGATCTGAGAAATATAATACAAAATAATATTACATTATATTAATATTAATGCATTTATTAATACTATGTAATTAGTACTATCAATCAAGTACACAAAGTTAAGCAAAAGGGTTTTCAACTATAAATACAATATATTCAAAAAGGGTTTAAGAAAACAGTTAAAAATGAAAAGTAAAATAAAACAAAGATTGCATTACCATATTTTTGGGCTATAAGATGCACACCCCCCCCCCCACCGGAATAATGGTTGTTAATGCTGCTCTTGATTCTGTTACATTTACAATGGTGAAATATTATGTTATTTATGTTACTAAATATTTTACATTTTTTGCTTCAAATTTTTTTCCCCTATTTTCCTCCTCTAAAACCTAGGTATGTTTTATGGTCCGAAAAATACAGGTATATCACTCACCTACTCAGAAAAAGAGAGTATTACAAAATTATCCTTCTATTTTACAAGTAAATTTTCATTTTTCTAGAATACATTGTAAAAATTCAAATTAAATAAAATGTATATAAACAAACAGTAAATATCAAATACAGGTGTGACTCTTTTCTAATACAATTTACAAACCTGTGCAAAAATCTTAACCAGCCGTGAGTTGTGTGAGGGTCGAATTTGCAAATATTCTCTCCACCACTGCTTAGCATATACAAGAAATAATCGCTCTTTCTCTGCAGTTTTCTGACGTTCCAAAGCAAGCTTGAAATTTAAAAAAAAAATTCAATTTCTATTCATTCTCCTTAATTACTATAAAATATGTAACAAATCTATGCACTTCTCTCCATCTCTATACCACCACCCTAATCTAAGCCACCATCATCTTATCTATAAGAGACTCCTGACTGACTTCCCTATTTTTTCACTTCCCCCAATACAACCCAATCTCCATTCAATAGTTAGAGTGATCTTTTTCTCCCAAAGCATTTTAAAATATTGAATTTTATTGTCATTCTCTTGCTTAAAATTAACATATTATAATTTTCTTAAAAAAAGAGTGCTTTCTAGGATCAACAGGTTAATATACTACTACGAAAACATACACAAAGAAAAGAAATTTAGGATTATTTACCTGTGTGTTCACTACTTCTTGAGATAATGTTTGATTGAGTGGTGGGTACATCTCAAGTTTTATATTTAAAATTCCCACAGAAACTTTTGATTCTGTGCCTATAAATATAAGTAAATATTTAGAACTTCAGGTTTTAATACTATATATATTTAGTCTACCAAAGTCTAATCAAAATAATTAAAGCATTTTGTGCTTCAGCATTCACATGGAATAAAGATAATATTCAACATCACCTTTAATATTCATATTAAAAATTTTAAAAATCAAATTAGTTTTCATAGGGCATAAAGGCCTTCATCTAATTTTAAGGAGATTACCTATTTTCTTAGCTTCCTAATCACATTTGAAGGGACTTTTCAGACCTAAAGGGTTTGGAAACCTTAATTTTTATCTTAATTAAATATATAATACCATCCAGACATATTTAAAACCAAAGTCAAAGCAACTGTTAATATCTCATTCTCAGAAAATATTTATACCCTTTCTCACATGGAGTAATTCCCATTTATCCCTTCCCATTTTTCACATCCCATGTGAATACAAATTTTTAATACATGCCTGTTTTTAAAGAATTAGAAAACAAATATACTTCACAACAAAACAATTTAATATTTCTTTGGTGAATAAGAACATATTTGTTTGTGGGTCATTAGTATACACATGTTAGGTCTATATGTGAAGGCAAATAATGAGTATCAGATTTGCAAATAAGCATCCTACATAAAACTTTTTTCTCTACTTTCTATTTAAGGAAAAACACACTCAGGGTCGACTTTTGAAAATCTAAATTACTAAAGCTACGCTGTCCAGTGGCCAGATTTAAAACTGTGATTAAGTCTGAATATCAAGAATTTCCATTATATTAAGGATAAAACACTGGCAGCTTTTATTTTTTCAATGTATTAGTAAACATGTATTGCAAACCAAGTATTATGCAAGAGTCCAAGGAAACAATGGTCAGTAAGATAAGCACCATCTCTATCCTCAAAGCCCTATTTATCGATAATGACATTTAGCAAGTTAGCACCTCTTTTGAGTACCACTTTTCCACATGTAAAAGGGTAAAAGAAAACCTACCATAAGAATAGATGCTGCAGGAAGCCACCAGTACTAATGGGGATGTACTGTCTCCTAGAGTGTGCTAGAATGGAGATACTCTGTAGATGCATACATGCATGTATGTGTAGAATCTTAATCTTCTCTATAGCATTACATATAATCAAATAAGTTTGAAAAAGAATATCCCTCCAAATTTCTATATCTATTTCCTAGGAAAGAAATTTTCTCTAAGACAAGGCCAAAATGACTGAAGTTCTACACTCATACCATTCTTCAAGACATTTCCTACACTGGAGTCCAACTGTAATTCTAAAGAAATTCTTCAACATTTTTGGCTCTTGGTTTATAAAAACATTTTAAAAATAAAGTATATTTACAAACAAATTGGGGATATAAAAATATAACAGTGATATTAATCATCATACCTACACCCATAAGTTCCACAGTAAGATTAGTCACTCCATTTTCTGAGCCCAAAACTGATCGCCATTCAAGAAAATAGGATGCTACTAAAGTGGTCTCACCAAATATATCTGTTTTGATTAGCACCATATGGATTGGATCACTTATTGATAACATTGTTGTACAATCAGCCATTCTAGTTCCATCACCTAGCAATAGAAACAACAAAAAATAACACCACATTACATATTCAGTTAGGCTAAAATAAAATACCTTATTGAAAACTATTAATAACCTTTATAAAAGACAAATAGAATAATCTGGTAATGTCTCAGAGAGTATGTGATAAACTGGCAATAAAAGTACAGTCCAATTCCTCACACCTTTTAAGAGGACTGGAAGAACTTTGATGAGTTATTTTGTTAATTAATACATATCAGTGTTTTCTGATCTATAAGAGATGTCTACTCATTAAAAGTATTTAACTAAACTATAAACTAATACAATAATTCAAATATGTCAACATTAATTCCCAAACTACTTTTATGACTAAAACTCCAGAAATAATAACTGTATTATCTACCCAAAACTGAAAGATCTAGCACCTTGGAGCTAGCAATTTAATCCATAAACTGATTTATTAGGGTAATGTTTTTCTCCAGGGAAAAAAGATAATAAATTTTAGTGCTGCATTTAGCAGCACTAAAATTCTGAAGGTATAATTCTACAACTCTGCTAAGTTTACAAATATAAAAATTTCTACATTGACAAAAATGTACAAAATACCTTTATAGGAAGAAACAAAAAACAATTATAGGAATCACATATCACAATTTTAAAGTTCCAAAAATGAGTTACAGATTTGCACTTAAATTTTGATTTTCAAAAGTTTTATCATATCATAAATATAGTGATCTTTCATAAATGAGAAGGATCATGTCTCATTCTCCATTATATCCCCAGGGCTCACCTAGCATAGCACCATGTACCTAGTATATATTTAAATATTTATCACTAAACAGTCAAGCATTAAAACAGTCAAAAAAGTAATCTTGAGGGAAAATTAATCAGTAGAAAACAAAGCAAGAAGGTGGTTAGAAGCAGTTTACATAGAAAGGAACAGTGGGGAAAAAAATAAAACAAAAGGATAGGGAGGAAGATTCATCCATTATAAATCTCTCCTTACAGCAAAAGTTATTGTTGTCCTAAGATAAAACCTCACAAATATTTACTCAATTAAATGACAATTCATTATTGCTCCTTACCTAAGCTTTCTCTGTGTACTTCAAGTAAAAAGCCATCATGAAAATCTGGTTCACAGGCACATGGAACAGGTTTAGAACGAAAACGTTGGTTTCGAAAATGCAAACATAAGGTAAAGGTTGAACAAACTTGTCCTGGTAAAGGCTCAGGTTCTTGCAGATGTTCCAAGAAAGCTTTTCCACCCAAAACCTGAAGGTAAAGATACCTCCGTGTTGGATCAATATTAGCTGTAAAGTGTAGCAATATGTATAAGGAAACTGCCAAATAACTTAAGGAATGTGATCAAGACAATAGGAAATAACAATTTGACAGAAATATTTGATAAAAACTAAAGACTAGGGAAAAAAATTAAAAAGTAACACAATTACTATATACCAGGACCATTTGCAACCAGGGAAGAAAAGATACATAATATGATACCTTTTTCTGAGTTCACATTCTGGCTACTTTCTCCAGCTAGAAAGGAGTCAGAGCCAAGGTTTAGGATACCTTTACTATTAGTTGCTTATCCAACATTCCTTCACCTTCACAGACCAACTCAGACAATAATCTTGAATCAGCAAAGTGTTGTGAGATAATTACCTTACATTAAAAAAATAAGGCTAAACAATTTTTATAAAATATAGTATTAAAACACAAAAAATAGGTGGTTCTGTTTTTGCTTCCACTGTGCTATATGTTAAATCTTCTGATATACACTTCAGGTAAAACAGAATCTAAATTCTTTAGATGATTATTCACAAAAATCTAAGTATTTCATTCTGGGGGGAAAAACTGAAATATTTTCTATCAAATACCAAACACTACAGCATATCTTTCCACAGTACTATCCACAACTAAATTAATGTTGAAAAAAAAATAACATACTTTTTTTTAATGACTGTTTTGGAGATGGAGGGAGTTCTTGATCAACATTGTCCTGGAAAGGCAGACAGAAAATCAAAACAAATTAGAAAACAAAAATTATAGTTAAGCAAGAAAATGCTAATAATGGAACTAAGAACTGAATCAAAAGTAAATAGGATAAAGCCCCCTCAAAAGACCCCTATTTTCTTCGCATAAAATAATGAAAAGCGTGCAAAAGAGGTGATGCAACTGGTTATTCCTAAAGTCTAACATTAAGAAATAAAACTATCTTAAAGCAATGTACACAGAATGCTAAAAACAAACCCCTAATACCTGAAATAAGGTTAAACTTTCTCTAAACCTTATGTAACATTTGGCTTATGTTTCACCATGAACTGATTTTTAATAAGGAAGTAACATCCACACAGCAAAAGCTGTTATTAGGTCAATTTTTACACCAAATGGGTTTACAAACCTCAAAAACCAAAAAAGGATGCTGTATTAAAATACTTATTCCCTGGTGTTTTATGAAGTCTATCCAATTTTTACATTATATTACCCAGTATTGAGGTCACAGTTTCTCATTATTGCCTCATTTTCAAAAGAAGGCCTACTTACTAACTTGTGCACTCATCCCACTATTGACCTATTTATATGAAAAGATTGGAAGGTTCTTATGCAGTTATTTTCTTAAATTGATAATTTCTTAATCACAGAGAATATTGTCCCAAAAGTGTTTATTTTAAAAATAAGACTAATCTTAAAAAATTATAGAATAATATTATTAAAAATGAACTAGATTATGAGAAACTAATTTCACTAAAATATATACTTAAAATTACAGACCTGGAGAATAAATAACAAGAGAAAAATTCTGTCATCGTAGACAGAAATGTATAGAACTCCAATTTCATTGATACATAATCCTACTTGTTACATTAGCTTGTACTTTAAACACGGGTATTACTAGACAAAATGGTCTTATTTTAAAGTGGTTTTACTGAAAGGAGAGGCCCCTCAAATATATTTATACCTTCAAATTTTTCCCCCTAAAGGATTACTCACAGTAACAAAATTAAGTTCTTTCATCACATCATCAATGATTCCCCGACGTCTAAGAGCTTTGATCAAATCTTCTGATGATAATTGTTGTTGATCAGGAGCTAATTCTTCCCGTATTGTCTCCGCAAGAATTTCTCTTATTCTGCCATGGACATCCATCTATGTAGAAAACTTGCATTACAATTTACAATATTACAGTGTAGTCAAATACTGCCACTTGGTAAATTTCTTTCTAAACCACTGACAAAAAAACAATGGCAGAGTACATAGACTCAATTCAGGAAGGCTTCTCCAGCTAACAGTAAAGTAAAATTGTTATCAGAATTCAATGAAAATAAAGGTAGCTTTTTAAAAGGAAAAAAAAGAACAATAACATTTAAGATAAAAAACTTTTAGTACGAATTCTAGAAATAATCCCTACTGGTTATGTACTACCTTTGTTACAATTTCCCCACAAATAACCACCAAAGTAATCTTTTGAGAGAGTATAGTATCAAAAGAGCACAGACCTATAGGCTGCAATCGAAGTGCGAACTTCAGCTTTCAACGTATTAGATGTGACCTAGACTTATTTTCCCTTTATGAATCTGGAAAAAGGAGTGCCCTGTCAAGATGCTAAACAGCACAAACCCTGGCATACAAGTACACAATAAACAGTAGCTTCTATTACTTCATCTTATTTCATTCCGTTGAGCACCTCAAAGGCACAATGTTCCTCTTGAGCTCTGAAGTATCACAACTACTTTCATTACAAATCTTTTAGTAATTACTTGCATGACTTCTTGGTTGAACATCAATGACATCCCAAGTTTCACCATTAAATTAATTCCAATTCCTGACCTCTGAATATAAACCTGCTCCAAACACAACTTATACTCATTTAACTTCCAGAAATCGCTGAATAAATGCTACATTTTCAAAACTGTCCTATAATACTATCGCCGTTCTATCACCTCACACTCTTACTAGCACTTTCTTCTGGGCTTGTTCTTTTATTAGGCTAGTAAGCCCCTCTGGCTTCAAACCCGAAGCTTTGCCCATCCCGCGCTCAGCATATCTTAGCCTTTGCTCGAGTCCCCGGCAAGCTGGTGCCATGGTCGGCCGGGAGAAAGGACAGAGGCTGGACACTCGGGGCCACAGGGCAGGTAGAAAAGCGCCCGCGGCCCCTCACCTTGCTCAGCTGCTGGTGGATGAGCTGCTTCAGCTCGGAGGCTTTCTCTGGAGGCAGTGACATGCTGGGGTGCCTCGCCGCCTATTCTCTCCGCTTCAGGTGCCCCGACCGCGCTGCGCCCGGGAGCGTTAGTTGCTGCTGAGCACAAAGCCAGCGCGACCGCTAGCCTAGCTCAGCTCCCCGAAGGCGCGGGGCCCCGTCAAGGGTGGGACCCAGCGGGAACCGTAGGCGCGGTGCCCAACTGTTTGTTGCTTTTTTTTTTTTTGAAACAACAGTGGACGAGGCCTCGGGGCTGCCCCCAGCTCTGCCTGATCACCTCCACCTGCCGTTCCTCGTCTCTCAAGGCCCTCACTCAGCGACTTCCGCGCCCCCCAATCCATTGTCAATGTCTTCGGATACGCTATTCGCCCCCATATCTCCCCTCCTCGCCGGATCTTTCTACCCTCCCGACAGGCAGATAGCTAGACAGGTTCTTCAGGACCTCACGCCGAGGGACTCGAAGGACCCCTTCCGCCAGGTCATACTACGCCTGCGTCGCGCAAGGCTCTAGGGGCGTGAGGTCTCACGCGTTGCCGAAGCCTGGGATTTTTGGTTTTCTTACCTCGTTCCGGCCAGGCCAGAGCTTGTCTCCTTCTTCGCACTTCAGTGCGACCATGTTTGTTCCCTGCAGAGAATCGGTCTCCGACCTCGCGGGTTTCACTCTCTTGATGGTGAGCTCTTGCTTTTGCGAACTCTCTGCAGCCCGACTTGGGGCTGCTGCCTCTCGAACGGCGCCTACTGTACTGTCACCCCGACTCCGGGTGTTTCGGCCCTGGGAGGAGAGTACTTGTTTCAGGTTTTCCTGCGCTGAAATGAAGGGAGGTTGTCCCTGGAGCCGACAGTCCAAATACAACCTTTGTTGGCGATATCACCAAACTTTTGTCTCTATGTCTGTAGTTTGTAAGCGTTTGTCGACTGTACAACATAATGTGTTTGGATATTGTAGATAACGTTGTACGTACGTTTTGTGGGACATTTACTTTACATTTTATCCTGAAAAATCGTTTTTCAACTAGTTTTAGAGTCGTTCTTAAACAAGGAAGTCATTGTCATTCGCCAAAACAAAAACAAACAAAAAAACCCCTCCCGTTAGGATAGTAAGCAATTTTTGCCAGTAGCTAACACGATTACCCACGTTCATTCATTCTTTCAATAAATAAAGGAATAAGAGTAGGTCCTTGTTCTCAATGAGCTTCACAGTCTAGTTTTATACAAGCCAATAAAAGCAATAAGTGCTAGGACAGAAGTTTTAAAAAGATACAGAAAGGCTCTAGGATTTATTGGAAGGGTGAGGGATACAAGGACCTGTTAGGAAAAGCTTCATATGTGGAACCTTAAAAAAAAACCCACCAAACTCAGCTGCAAAGAACATGGAGGGATGGGTGGCGCGAAGGTAGTCAAAAGGTACAAACCTTCAGTTATGAGTCAGTCCTTGATATGTAATGTAAGCATGGTAACTGTAGTTAATAGTATTACGTTGTATATTTGAAAATTGCTAAGAAAGTACATATTAAACGTTCTTATCACAAAGAAAAAAATTGTAACTGGTGATGAATCTTAAAATTTGGTAATCATTTCACAATGTACAAGGTGGGCAAAAGTAGATTTACAGTTGTGAGTGTAGTTTAACAGCTTATTCTTATATTATTATTTATTTATTATTGTATTATTGTGTTTCAACTGTGACCATACTTTTGTCCACCCCTATATGCATATGTCAATCATTATGTTGTGTTTCTAAAACTAATACAATGTTAAGTGTCAATTAAAAAAGTGATGGTAACAGACCCGACCAGTGTGGCTCAGTGGATTGAGTGCTGGTCTGTGAACCAAGGGATGGCTGGTTTGATTCCCAGTCAGGGCACATGCCTGGGTT
>PVKU01003112.1:0-24952 GCA_004027475.1 Anoura caudifer
GAAGCTGCAGCATTTGTTTTCTGGGCAGTGCTGTCCCCAAGGGGAGGGGGAAGGTCTGTCTCCTCCTTGATACAAAGGCCTGGATGCCTCCAACTAGTCCCCAGGCGGTAATCTCTAGCCAGCGCCCCAGGAGGCCAACTGTTTCTCAGGAGCCAGGATGGGCCTTATCTGCAGTTTCTGAAACAAAAGACTTTAACATACACATTACTTGCCAGGCTTAATAATTTTTTCCTTAAGCTAAAATTTTCCAGGTCTTGAGTCCCCTATCAAAAGTCCGGGGGAGACCAGGCAGAAACTTTCAAGGGTCTCCACCCCCACCCCCCCCACAGCCTCCCGGAAGTCACATAGGACATGCTTAACTCCTCCGGCTCTGGAATGTGACACCAGGTTTGCGAATGCTGTCAACCAGGAAGCTCATTAGAGACTCAGCGCCCAGGGGTTTTCTCGGGGTCTGGTCACATGGGCACCCTCTGCCTAGCTTAGCCAACAATTCCAGACCTCCAGAGGAAAGGTGTTTAGCGTAAACCATGTTGTTTGCAAAGAGTTTAGGTACAGGGAGCCCCATACCAGTTAGGGGAACCTGCCCCAAATCCACCCCCTCTGACATCAGCCAGGGGCCATCCTGGTGAGCAGACGTCTCTGAAGATAGCCGTCTCAGGCCTGATATGTAACTCTTCACGGCACAGCTTCCCTACAGAGTCCCACCCATCGTAGCCTAACTGTGGTCACATTGTGGAGAAGATCACCCCAGAGGAGGAGTCGGAAGACGTGGGTTCCAGCTCAGCGTGGTTACTTATTGCTAGGTTGTACTCTGAACCCCTAAAACTCCATTTTCCTCCCTCATTGAGAAAAGAGGGATTGTACTTCTTGTTTGTAGACCTCAAAGGCGACCATGAGGCTCAAACAAGCTGTGACAGTGTCTGCCTACCCTCTTGGTTGAGCACTCCTCAGTCTAAGGCAGTGAGTGAGTGAGTGAGTGAATGAGCACTGTGGGCATTGCAGAGGGGAGAGCACGGCAATGGCTTTGATAGGAGACAGGCCTGAGATGGGATCCTTACCCAGCGCTTGCCAGCTCTGTTACCTTGCGCACATTATATAATCCCCTGAGCGTCAGGACCCCATCGGTCACATGTGATCCTGAATGATAAAACTAGTACCCATACCTCAGAGGGCTGCTCTGCAGAGTGAGCAGCACGGCCCATGCAAAGCTCCTATGTCTGGCCCACAGTAGGCAGCTGTTAACTCACTGAAGTATTTGAGTGCTTGCTCTGTGCCAGCACCTTGAAAAAGAGAAACACCGTCCTCTTCTATTTGCTGGTACAGACTAATGTTAAACAAATTGTTACATAAAAAATGAACTGTAATCATAAGTGGTATGAAGGAGATGTACAGGGTGATAAAGGGTGTGTGATGAGGAAGGAGGGACCTAAACTGGCCAGGGAGGTACCTGAGGCTTAGCTGAATATGTATGTGATGCTTCAGCTGAGCTTGCATGAGTTCAGCTCAGTGAGAAGTGGGGAGATGGAGGAGAGGAAGTTTACTGCAGAAAAACAGCTTGAGCAAAGAGAGACCAGCCTTAGGGCGCACGCTGTAAGGAGGAGAGTTTTGGCACTCACAGGAAGATGGGCGGGCGAAAAGGCCAGAGAGGCTGCAGCATGAGGGGTGGGGTATGGGGGAGCTCAGGGATGACGCTGCCCCCGTGGGCAGGCTGGGCTTTGGAACTGTCAGAGCAGTGTGAGTGACAGCAGCTTGGCATTTTCAAAAGCTAAATCAGGCTGCTGTGTAGAGAGGGCCTTGGAGGAGCAAGTAGGGGAGGGGAGACCAGTTATCAGAAGGGAGATGAAGGAGGGTCAGCTGTAGGAGGACAGCCCAGTTACGGAAAGCTGTCGTGGTGGGTCCAGGTGTGAGGCGACGGTGGCTGGAATCAGGGGTTGTTTTGGGGGTGGGTGGAGAAGTAGGTGGGATGTGTGTGTCCATGAGGCACATTCCTGGGAGCTCAGAGATGGACTGGATGCAGGGGAGGAGAGAGAAGGCACTGCCAGGAGTGATGCCAGTTGTCTGGCCACAGCAGCAAGATAAAGAGTGGGCCTTCAGGAGCGAGTTGTGGAGAGTGAATCAGTTCAGGTTCCAATGTGCTGGCTTTGGAGTCAGAGGGAGACACTAGTTAGGCAGACACACGTGTGGGTTTAGATGCAGAGGAGAGAGACATCGGGCATTGTTTGTTCATGCGTGGGCTTTCATGCCAGGACAGCATGGTTCCAGGGAAAGCGTGGGGGGACAAGTATTTTAGAGTGCGCTGTGTTTTCCAGACGGGGGCGGTTGGCAATGTCAGATGCTGCATAGGGGCCAGGGAAGATGAAGACTGAAAATTGACGGTTGGTGTGAGTGACCCAGGGGTCATTGGGACCTTGAGTGGTTTGGGTGGCTTGGTGGGTATAAGTGGGTGATCATTGTCATCAAAAGACCCCTGAGGAGGTAAGAACCCAGGACAGGTGGACAGTCTGGCTTAGTTCCGAGGTGACCCCCACCGTGGCTCTGGGAGGGAAAGGGTGGAACAGGTGCCCCTGCAGGTAAACATGGAGGTTTGCTGGCAGGAAGTGGAAGTAGTTCTAGTCTGCAGACTTCTGTTTTTTTCTGCGCAGTAGGAAGTGAGGTTTGCTGATAAGACTGCAGGGAGTGGTCAAGGTTTGTGGAGACAAGCCTTGAAATAGATATTAAAAACATTTGAAACAGATACTAAAAACATGAGCGTGAGCTGACAGGGAACACCTGGCCCTGCCCCTCTTACCCACTGACATGACGAAGTCTCCAGAAAAGGACCCCAGCAGATGTGATTGGAGATCTCTAGCACCTTCTGAGGCCCCTCCGGGAGGGCCCCAGACATGCTCATGGGATTGAATTGTCTGTTAGTCTGTCTACCTTTCCGAGTCTTTCTCAGCATTTCTCCCTCCTGCCAGGCACCTGGCTCCCCACTGTGGCACCTCACCAGGGGCTAGTTCACAGGAACAAGGACACACTGCTCAGGCCCCACTCCTCCGTACCCAGAGGGCTAGGGCCTCCCGGTCCTGCCACAGGTTGCCCGCCCCAAAGTCAGCGGTCACGACCAGCTTTGCCCTCTCCAGCTATGACTGGTAGAATTTCAGGGCTTCTCAACAGTGGAGGTGAAAAGTGTGGGCACTGGGCAGCACACTCAGTGGGAGAGAGCCTTTCCACTGCGTGGTTACTGAGCGCCTCCCCTGTGCACTGTTCTACGTGTTGCCTCAGTAAACAGAAGCAGCGTCCCTGCCCCCGGGGACCATGTATTGTGGCAGGGAAGACAGGCGACAAAAAAGGAAGTGTCGCAGCAGCAACAGGGCTGCCAGGGATGTGGCCTGTCCATGTGGGTCAGCGAAGGCCTCACTGGGGAGGTAGCGTTTGAGCAGGTAGGTGAAGTGAGGGAACAAGCCATTCAGGTGTCAGGGAGAAGAGCGTTCCAGGCAGAGGGACAGCAAGCAGAGGGCTCTTCCACTAGTCAGCAAAAAGCAAGGCCCATGAGGCTGGGGCGCGGGAACAGGGGGAAAGTGCTAGGCAATGAGGACAGAGGCCAGATCCCATGCAATTCTAAGGACACTGCATTTGCCCTGAATGAGATGGGGCCACAGGAGCAGAGGAGGGGCATGTCTGACTTCTGTGTGAAAAAGGACCACTCCGGCTGCTGGGGTTCGCGTAGGCTGAAGGGGCAGAAGCAGAGGCAGGAGACCAGCGAGGAGGCAGACTGATGCTGTAACCAGTGGGGCGATGGTGGCGCTTCAACCAGGGAGGTAACGCTGGAGGTGGTAGGCAGCCCTTAGAGGTGCTTGGAGAAGAGCCCTTAGGATCTGGTGGAGTTTGATGGAGAGGATGCCAAGGAGGACTCCAGAGTTTGGGGTCCAGGCAACAGGGTGCTCGGTGGCACCACTTCACTAAGGGGTAGGAAGCTGTGGGAGGAGCAGGCTGGGCAAGGTTGGATGTGTTGCCTTGAGATGCCTAGTAAACAAGCATGGAGTGTGGGCTACGCAGCTGGATGAGTGGAGTTCCAGGTAGACATCCTGACTGCAGATAGAAAGCGGGCCATTGTCAGCCATTGGAGGCAGGAGCTGAGATGAACTCACCAGATGGTGAGTGTAGATAGAAGAACAAGCAGGTCCAGCAGCCACCTGGGTGCTCTGAGAGATGGGGAAGAAGGAGTGGGCAGTAAGGGGGGGAAGGTGACCTGGAAGCTCGCAAGATGGGCTAGCTCAGCGCTTCCCCTATGGTAACAGGCCACAGAATCTAGCCAGGAGCTTGCCAGAAAGCAGACTTCTAGCTGCTACTGAGAGAGCTGAGTCTGAAATCTGTTGACTAGGGTAAGCCAAGCTATGGTAACAAAAAGGTTTCCAAAACAGAGGCCTGTTTTGGGGGGGGCAGGTAAGGAGCCCAAGCCAGTACTGGTATCATGCTCCAGGGCACATTCTTAGGACCCAACTGTCGTGCGAAAATCTCGGTTCTTCTTGGCAAGGCAGTAAAGAATTACAGGCTGGCAAGTCAGTTAGTATGCAAGCAGAGTTTATTAGTGATATGTTCTCACAGAAGAGAGCAGGCCTTGCCGAGGTGGGGGACAAAGGTGTAGGGCACAGGTAGAGGCAAGGCAAACGCGGCAGAAGCATCGGATCCTTTGTCCTGGCAGGATGGGGGTGAGGGAGCTACAAATTGATTAGCGGGTAAATGTGGAGCCAGCTTCCGCCAGACGATGTGACCACCTAAATGTAGGCATGTGTGGGAGTCTGTTCCACAAAATTCTTGTCTTGCTCCAGACCACATTTGTTCATCTCGTTGTAAAACAGACATGTGACAGGAGGCAGTTAATTAAAGTTGAGGCAGCTACCCAAACTTATTTTGGGGCTCTTTCTGTAAGCACAAGGGACCCCCTTGTAAAACCGATAGTGACTAGAGGCAGGCAATTAACCAAAGCTGTTTTATGGACTTTTTCTTTGGGCGCTGTGGACCCCCTCCTCTCTCTCCTTGTAGACCTTGGGATGAATACACAGTTTCTTTCCCAGACAGTGGAAACGATGCCCAGAACTACAAGGGCTCCCCTCCTCCTGTGCTAGCACAGAGGTTCTCGTGATGTTGGAACACCTGGCAATCTAATCAGACCAGGCTCGGGACTGCTGAGGGAGTGGGTGAGACACGCCTCCCTCCTCCTCCCTGTCTTGGTTTACTACCCATCCTACCTAACACAGCCACTCTGGAAACTATTGCTGTTCTTAGTGCAGAGGCATGGTCCCCACCTGGACTGGAAACCCCTCGGGAACGGGAACTGTCGGGTAATTTGGGTCCTGTCCACTTCTCCCCTGTCCCACCGTAGAATGAGATGCAGGCTTCTGCCTGCAGTAGGCACTGAGCAAATAAATGCTGGCTAGGACCATGGGCTAGGATGGGTGTGCAGGGATGTTAAGTGCTTAGTTCTACGTCGGGTGCTAGGTGCTAGTCATTTGTGTGGATTAACACATTTAATGTCAACTCCAAGCCTGAGGGGCAGGTACTAGTGTCGTTCCATTGTCTAGCTAAGGAAAAGGTGACACAGGTGAGTGAATCGCAGAAGGGACCGAAAGCACTCTGGTTCCTGAACTGGTCTGTAGGCTGTGCTGCCTCTCGTCAGACCCGTCTGGGTACCGGCTGGGATGTGGCTCATCTTCCCCTAGCCATGACACAGACTGAAGAGCACTGCACTTGGAGTCAGGAAGCCTCGATTCGAGTTCCTGGCCTACCACATGCTAGCTGTGTGATTTGGGGCATGGTGCTTGACAACTCGGGGCCTCGTGTGCCCCATCAAAAATATGACAATGGTAATACTGCCACAGGGTTAGTGTGAGGAATGGGTATGATGTTGTATGTAAAACACAAACTGCAAAGTACTAGGATGTGTAAAGCGATATTACTATCCTCTTCCTCCTCCTCATTACCGCTGTCATCGTCATCATCTAAAAAATCAAACTGTGGAACCCCTAAGATGACCCAGAAGGGTGGCCTGAGGGGTGGAGAGCTGAGGAAACCCAACAGTTCCTCTGTACATTTTTATTTACTGATGCTTCTGCGTGATATGTGGTTTGCAGAGTTTCACTGTTTTTAAAAAACTGAAACTCTTGGCTAGTTGATTCTCTAAGTCTTTCCACAATTGACTCTCAGTTGTTGGGGGGAAAGCTACTCTTTCACCTGGTTTCTGCTTCTCTTGGGTCCCCTCTCAGGGCTCCCTCCTGCCCTCCCTCTTCCATTGTCGTGATCAAGTCTGTCAGTCCCGGGAGCCCAGCATCCAGCATGGTCATAAGGCCTTACAATGTCCTGTGAGCTGAACTCTAGGATGGCTGCCCTGGGCATTTGGGGTGTGCCTGGGGTGGCCAAGTTCCAGAAGCTTCTCCCCTCGGGCCTGGCTCCCAGAGGCAGCCCTGTCTGCCTCCTCCCTGGGCTTGGGCCAGAGCTGGCCTCCCCGCTGGTCAGGAGGGAACTGCCCCAGCCACAGACTCTCCCAGCTCTGGGGCAGCTGGCAGTAGATAATATGTCAGATGTCTGTGGCCAGCTTTGGAAATATGAATCGAACACGAAGGCATGTGCATTTGTGAGAAGGTAAGACACAGCTATAATGATGCTGGCCTTTGGGAGCTAAAAGTCACCGAAAGGTCAAGTCAAGGTTTCTGAATCCTCCTTGGCGTGTCTGTTCTGTAGCCTATCTAGGATGGTCTCAGGTCTCTCCCCTTTCCTGAGAGCACCCTAAGACCATGGAGGGTGGGGCCAAGCAAAGGTCCTGACCACTTCTCCTTAGAAATGCTTCCCAATGCCAAGCTAAATCCAAACTGATCTTTGGCTGAGTATTCAAGCTCCCAAGTCCATCTGCTTGCGGGGCCGCTGGAGTCTCCGCCACCTTCCGAGAGTGTGTGCTGTCTCTGCCTGTCTGTGTGAGAACGGTGGGTGGTTGGAAGGGACAAGGGGAGGGGACTGTGAGTCTGAGAGGATGGTGATGACGTGGGGACACCAGTGTTCAGAAACGTCTAGCTGAGAATGAGGGAGCCTTTCACAGGAGGAGAGGTGGGCGTTGTGGCAAGAATGAAGGGCAGATGGCTGATCCAGCCTCAGGGGAGCCCCACAGAGAGACTAGAGGTGTGGTCAAGGGTAGGAGGAGAACCAAGAGCCAAAGAATCAGGGAGTTTCAAGAAGGAAGTACCAAATGCCACACAAAGGGCATGGGGGGCGGCAACAATTTAGGAGAGACTAATTGTTAAGTGTCATTATATGACTACAGTTAAGATCATCGAACTAATATAATATGCTTTTCCAAACTATTCGAAAACCCCCACATGCAGATGATTCGGGGCCCCCAGCTTGTTCAAGGGCAGGGTGCAGACGAACTTAGGAGAGGCAGGAAGGCTGCAGGGAGGTGCCGGTGGGATCTGATCAGGGACACAGGTCTGCAGGCACTGCTCTGGAGCCAGGAGAGAAGCGGGGGAGGGGAGGGAAGGGGAGAAAGTGGCTGGTGGGATCTTGCGGGGCTGAGGATGGTGAGGAATCGGCCCCCTGTGCTAGATTTCTGTTTCCCCATCAGCATCTGCATGTGGTAGGTTCTCCGCAAAGGAATTAGTGAATAACTGAAGGAATAAGTGTTTGATGGGAGATAGTCCAGTAAAACCATGAATTCAAAATAATGCGTTGGGTGAAGTGAAGAAGAAAATGCATTTTTAGAATGAAATAGGGAAATGAGAAAAATGGCAACAGAAAGGCAGCTCTGGGTAGGAGAAGAGCAGTTGGCTCAGCTAAGGGCCCCAGATGAGGACGAGCAGCACTTTGTGTTGGGGGGTGGGGGGCGGATCTGGAAAAACCGTGGAAAGCTGTACAGCTTGTGCATACATGTGAGGCTAAGTCAGCAATGAGCTCTGCCCACCCGCAGGGTTTCAGGTGTGGCCTGAGCCTTCACAGGAGTACTGACTGTAGGGGAGGGGACATGGGCGGGGGGCGTTGGGGTGGGTGGGCTCACAGGACTCTGCTCTGTGATCAGACCTCATCTAGCCATCACTTTCACTTCTGGGCCCAGACGGGGGATGGGGCAGGAGTATGGGGATAGGGAAGAAGCAGAGTCACCTGAAGGAGTGCCATCAGGAAAAGGCACAGGGTTTCTTGATCCCTCCGCACCTGCAAGCCTCACATTCAGTCACCTCGTCCTCTTGATTCTACTGTGAAAGTGTATTCTGAATTCCCCGGGCGGCTCCATGTCCCCGCCGACACCACAGTCCACGCCTGCGCCATTTCTTCCTAACTACCGCATCATCTCCGCCAGGGTAGTGTCAGCCTCCTACCGCTCTGCCCAGTGCCCATTCTCCATTCAGCATCCAGAAGGGTCTTTTTAGATTCCAAAGCAGACAGTGCCCTTGGCTCCTCATGACACGCGTGCTGCTTCCCATGGCTGTGCTCTCAGAAGAAGCCCGAGCTTCCGCCCCGTCTCCTCCTGCTCTGCCTCCTGTTGCCGACACCTCAGCAACCCTGCCCTGCTTTGTGTTTCTCAAACATGGCCAGCCCTTTGCCAGAACTGATTGCTACCCTTGCTGTCCCCTCTTCCTGGAAGCCCTTCCTGCCACTCCTCACACTTGCTCCTTCTCATCCTTCTCATAGCTGTTCAAGTATCACCTCCTCCATGAGGCCTTCCAGTCTACAGTGGCTGCCCCTGGTCTCGGTCTTAACATCTTGTTTATTTAAAGCAAAGACCTCATCACAGTTCTTTAACAGCTTCTTTTATTTGTTTCTCTTCTGTCTCCCCCAGTAGGTTGTAAGCCCCACCAGAGCAGGCTTGGACGACTCTGTCTTGCTCCTCCCCGGCCCCTAGAGCCTACCAGATATGGCACCTGGCATGTCAGGCGTCGGGTTATCCTCAGAGTGGGGGCTGCTCCTGGAGGGGCTCGGGGCCAGTGCTTCTTCATAATAATAGTCTGCGCAGCACTTAACGGGTGCCACCACCAGAAGCTCTCCCTGCATTGGGCTCAGAGTGGGGGGGGGTAGGGAGGTCAACAATCCTTTTCTGTAGAGAACCAGATAATAAATAGTTAACGCTTTATGGGCCACAATGCCTGCTGTGCAACTACTCAACTCTGCCCTGATAACACAAAAACAACCACAGACAATTTACAAAGGCATGAGCAGGGCTGTGTGAACCTAAGCAACAAAACGAACAAGCAAGCAAAGTATAGCCAAAAACATTGAAATTGAGAATAGGATGACAGTAACTAGAAGGAAGGGGGGGGGGATAATGGGGGAAAAGGGTGAAGGGTTTACAGGAACAATTATAAAGGACACACGGACAATAACAAGGGGGATGGAAACGGAGGAGGAGGCAGGGAGGGCTGGGGTGGCAGAGAGGGGTGAGGGAAAAAAGCAGAAAACTGTACCTGAACAACAATTAAAAAAATTAAAAAACAAAAACAACCCCCCCTGCATTGACAAAAACAAGTGGTGGGCTAGCCAATCCCTGGTGTATGCTATTAACTTATTTAATCTTCAGAAATTCTGTAAGGTAACTGCCATTACCATTGTCACCATTTTCCAGATGAAGAAGCTCAAAAGCGTAGAGAGCAAGCAGCTTGCCCGAGGTCCCGTGGCCACTCAGCGGTGGGAGCAGGGTTTGAGCCCAGGCAGGTCCACTCCGGGGTCCGTGGCGGTAACTGCAGCCCCACACGGCTCTCGGCAGGGAGCAGCCCCAGGTCCTCCTTGTCCCCTGAAGGCCTCCACTGCGTCCTGGCCAAGTTTCCTCCCTCAAAAACTGGGGCTGACAGTACAAAAATATCTGCTGTCAGGATGAAAATGAGACAACACATGTAAATGAGCTGGCACTGAGCCTGGACACAGACTCAGTAACTGTAATCCTGACCCACATCCAATTCCAGCCCTTCGTTTTCATTCACCCCCGTTGCCCTCTGTCTGCCTCGTTCAGATTTATCCTCAGCTGTTTGCCTGGCTCTGCTTCCAAGAGTCCTTTTGTGCGGAGGCTTCATGTTAATTCTAAATTTCCCTTCTTATTTACCAAATATTGATTGAGCACTCTGTGCCAGGCAGAGGGCTGGCTCTGAGGATCTGGGGGCGAACGAGGACAGCCTCTCTCCCGAGGCACTCGCTGAGCTTACCCTAGAAGGCAGTGGGGACTGTGACAGAGCTGGAGCCGCGGGTGGGGGCTGAGCATTCTGAAGTCAAAGTTCCTAAAGAGGAAGAAGTTCGTGTGTGGGAAGATCAGTAGCGTTTTATTTTTTTTTCCTCTTGGTCTAAGTTCTGAGAATAAATCTTAAAGGTCTCCTGCAGCCAACCGTACTTGGAGCCAGGGGCCCCTGGATGGTTCTAAGCAAGAGAGAGAGAGCTCCATTCAGGGCTTCCCTCCGAGAGGGACTGGGCAGCAGCAGCCGCAGGGCGCGGAGCGCGCGGGGAAGCCCGTCCGCCCTGAAATGCCGCCCCGTCACCAACAGTGCTTTGCAAAAGCAAAATGAAGAACCAGAGGTTTCCTGATAACTTGGAGAGAAAACACACTTCTCTTCAAAGGAACTAAGATCGTATCCACACCATTCTTGGTCCTGTGTCCAAGAAAACGCCCTTCTGTGAAAGTAGAAGGAAAAGAACAGAGAACTGCCCGCGTCTTGCCTTTGAGACACCGAAGCCAGCTGTTCTGTGGGCAGGACTGTGGGTTGGTGGGCTGTTGTGGTGTCGCCCAGTCCCCACGTGGTCATCTGCATTTCTCCAAGGCCCTTCCTCTTCGTCTACCTCGTGGTTAAAAGTTGATGAAAATAAAACCAGTTTCTCCCGGAGGTCACACAGTGATTGTGTCATGGCGGTTGTGTTAAGCTCCGGGAATGGTGGAGAGGGGGAGCAGGCCAGGGGTTGGAGCAGAGGCCCGGCGGTTGTCTGAGGGGCTTCTGCTTCAGAGGACGGATCCCGTGGGGCCGGTGCAGGCAGAGGCTTTGGTAACAACTGCCAGCCCATCTCAGTTCTCCCTTGTGCCCTGAAGGTAACACACAACAGGGCTGTCCTCCTTCCTCTTCTGCTGTCCCCGCTGCACCCCTTCTTCTCCTTCTTTCCTGGTCCTGTGTGTTCTCCCTGGAGGAGCAGGATCTCAGATTCCAAGGGCCAGAAGCCGCCCTGAGGGAGGGCACTGCCGGTGCTCCGAGCAGCAAGCATCTGGTCCCTGAGCGCTGTTCTGTTTTTGAGTACTGCTCAGGGCACGGAGCCCAGCATCCCCCTGGGTCACTGCATCTCGGGATTTGACATTTTCACTGTTCCTCATCGCTATCCGCCATCTCTCCTCCTTTAATGTAGCCCAGGCGCCTTCGTTGGCCCTCGGGTGTGTCCAAGCAGGCTGAATGGGGTTTACTGCGGGGGCGAGGCCCTGAGGAAACCCCAGATAGGGGGTCACACGGGACCGCGCTGCCAGCAATGAGGCTTCAGTAATGGCTTCGAGGAGTTTTTCCATCGCTGTCTCTCTGGGATGTCTTATCTCTCCGGCTCTTGCTTTCCTGACACAGAACTAAGCTGATTGTGTCAGATGCCATCACTAAAACAACCACCAGATATTTGTAAAGTGGAAAGAAAATTCACTGCCCTGGGCAGTTTTAGTAAACATTGATACCACAGGGGAAATGTGCCCATTCCTAGCGATTGAATCATTTATTCTGGAAGAGAAGTTACAGTCAGCTGGCCTCACTCGCCCCCTCTCCCCTAGACTGTCCCTGGGCCACCCCACACGGACGTCTCCCACCCGCATCCTTTTTCTGTTCTGTTTTTAGATTTATTTATTTAGTTAGTTAGTTAGTTATAGAGAGAGGGGAAGAGGGAGAGAAATAATCAGCGTGCGAGAGAAACATCAATTGGTTGCCTCTTGCACGCTCCCCACTGAGCACCTGGCCCGAAACCCAGGCACGTGCCCTGACCAGGAATCAAACCAGCAACCTTTCCGTTTGCAGGATGATGCCCAACCCACTGGGCCACACCAGTCAGGGCATTCTACCCACATCCTCCGAGCCCTCTGTTTCTCTCCCTCATCCTCCTCCTTGATGCCATCTTCGATCCAGGCTTCTGGACTGAAACCTGGGAGCCATCCTTCACTCAGCCCTTCATTGAAGTCATTTCTAAAGCTATGCATTTTACCTCTGAAATGCCTCCTGAGCATGGCCTCCTGGACGCCGTCTTAGATCAGGCCGCCACTGTCTTGCTCCGGTGTCCTGCTGTGGTAGCCTCTTCCCCCAAACTCCCAGCTCGGTCTTCTCTGCTGATCATCCCTAGAGAGATCCAAACCCTGGGGGAAATTTGGAGTTCCCAACTGCGGCACACATTCAGGACTCCTCCTGCCGTGTTCCTCCCACTCTCCACACTTACCTCTCACAGGGACCCTAAGGAAGCCAAACAGGAGACTCAGAGTGAAGCAACTCCAAGATGAGTCACAGCAGGAAGCTGCCCACCCCACTCTTGGAGCTAAAGGAGCACAGGGAGGAGATGGTGTTTCCAGAGCTTAGGAGCTGGGGACCATCCTGGCTGCCTGGCAGGAACTAGCCCACTGAGAAAGGCCGCCTGGTGCTGATTAGAGCCATGGAGGAGACCCAGTCGCTGTTGAGATGCTGCCCGGTGCCAAGGAATCAGGGAGAAGTGCCCTGGTTTCTCCCTTCTTCCCACCCTTCGGTGTCCTGACCGTGCCTCTCATTGGCTGAACCCAGCTGGAAGCCAGGGAGCCTGGGGCATAGAGTCTGGGGGTGGGGGTCAACCCTCACTGCACCCCCTGATGCAGACCAGTGAGAGGAAGAGAAGAGTAGATCTGAGAGCAGACGAGCAAATGACCGGCGTGTTCCCTTAATTCGGCTTCAGATCCACTTAATTATTAACTGTTCCAGAACTCGTATGATACCCTCTGGGAAATTCTTTTATCACAGTCATTTAGAAAATGCCTCCCTGGTATGTTTTCTTCTCTGTGAAATCAGCAGACACCTCGGAAAGTGTTAGCTATGCCACATCTGCTCTTCGGCAGTTCTTTGTTAAATCTCTCTCTGTGGTACCTGTCACCAGGGTGTTGTAATGTATGGTTCCCATGTCTGAGTTCCTCTGCTCAACTTCCAGACCCTCAGGACAGATGGGGTCTCACAGGTCCCTGAGTTACTGTTGGACTCAGGATATGTCCACTCGGTGGGGGTGTCTGGCCCAAGGTTTCATAGCTGGTGGGAAACATCAGGGACCTCTGGTCTGTGCCCTTCCCGCTCTGGGATTTGGTCCGTAGTCGCCAGAACTCCCAAGAATTAGAAATTGAAAATCCTGGAGACCTAGTTCCTGGGCTTATATCTTATGAAGTGTAATGTAATATATAAAAATATTCCGGAGTTTTCCAGCTCTCCATTAATTCCAACAAGATGTTGGCGGGCGCTGTGGAAACAGTTTGGACACACTGACGAGGACCTGCATTCTGTGTTGAATCCAAGGCTGAATTCTGCTAAGCTATGTGTCTTTTTCATTGTAACCAAAAGCCAAACTCACCCTGCTTCAGCATGTTAGACTGTTTAGTATGTGTTCCCCCAAAAGGAATCAGAATCAGCATTTAAGTAAAGAATTTAAGCCATGACATCCACAGCTTTTCTTTGGAGTCCCTAAAAAAGTTCTTGAAAAAAAATGCATCAATTTATGAAGCAAAACAAGGGTGTTTAAAAAAAAAAAAAAAAAAACAAGCTCAAGGAGAGTTCTTAGGGAGCAGATAAGATGTGATTTCCTCCATCTTCATTTGAGTTAATAACTTTCAGCCAGAGGACCACATCGTACATTCCATCGGTGGCAGGAACAGATGGCATTAATGGCAGCAAGGAGATACACAAGTTCTGTTAGTAATTATGATGGCTTTGTTTTCTTATTTGCAAAACCTGAACTCCTGCTGCTCCTGTTACATAAGCTCTTAGGCCCAAAAGAGACAGATTTTAATAAAATGGAACTCTTACTCATTTCCACTGAATAACTGCCTGGGAATGACAGTGTACCAGCTTCAAACACTGAATTAATTAGAGACATGCGTTTGTGAGTCAAAGAACCGTCAGCCTCATCGTTCTATTACTTGGGGCTCTCTCACGTCAGTGGACATGGTGAATTGATTCCATTTTTGGAGATGCGTCCAAGGCCTGAAGAGCTTCAGGGGAAGGAGACAGGCCCTGCACAGCTGGGTTTATGTAAAAGAACACCGCCCTGAAACTCCTAAAGTCCATATTGGGTAACAGAACAAAAGTGCTTTTTTAAAATGTCTAATAAGATAAAAACTGAATTTCATCAAATCAAACGCTGAACAAGGCAACAGACTGGAGTAAGAACAAGGTCAGCGGGTGACTTAGGCGTGAGGACTAGGGCCAGGCAGGGCACACAGCAGAAGGGGGAGGGAGATCCGGGCGTCCGTCCTCAGGCCTGTCTGCTGGTCCTTTACCAGGTGCAGTAGTCGGTCTGCGAGGGCCACACATGCTGTGTGCTGCCAGGACAGAGGCTGACGAGGCCCAGGCCCACCGGCAGCCCCGTAGAGAGAGCCGTTGTTCCCAAAGCATGCCTCGGTGGCCCTGGGGGTGCTGGGCAGCTCTCGCCAGGAAAGCAGCTAGCGAGCACTTACTTGGTTCCAGCAGTTTAGGCACAGAAACTGGCAAATGTTGCAGCTGGAGCTTTTACCCAGTAGAGCAGACTGTTAAACACTTACCGCCATGCCACTGTCTGGGGCTTTCTGAAACCCTTTCATGGGTTTTGTGTAGGCGAACTATCTTCATAATAATACTAAGCTATTGTTTGCTTCTTTCATGAGTGGACAGTGGTGTTTTTCAGAAGCTACCTGGCAGTGGTACTGCAACAGACTGAACGCAGGAGTGGAGACGAAAATCCAGCCATCTTATAGTTAGCCCAGAAATGTGCAAAAATCTAAAACAGCGCCACTGTTCTCACTAATTTTTATTGTTGAAAAATGGTTAGTTTTCATTAAAATGTTGTGCATGTTAACATATAACTGGCTCATTATTATCTGAAAGTGAATTAACAAAATATGTTTCAATTTCTCAATTTTAATCTCAAATTTGATAAATATTGATAGGTATAACCCACAAAAAAACTCTTTGGGATTCTCAACTTTTTCAAGGACCTTATATTTTAGAATGATTTTAGGCACACAGCAAAATTGAGTGGAAGATACAGAGGTTTCCCAGGCCCTCCCTGCCCCCACTGCCTCCGCAGCCTCCCCATTATCCACATTTCCACCAGAGTGGTACATTTGTTACAGTTGATGAAGCTACATTGTGAAAGGGAGGAAAATAATTTTCCCTCTACCCTTCTGAGTTCTTAGCTGAGCCCCTGTGTAATAAAAGACAAATTAACAAGAGAAAGCCAAACAGAAGTTTATTAACATATTTTACCTCATGTATGGTTGGCAGATACCCAGGCAACGTGGAGGCGCTCTCCAAGGTGGCATAGAACTCAGATGTGAACACTACTTTAATAATGAAAGGGGGTGTGTGTTTAGGCCTTTTACGGGAGAGTAAAGGATTTTCAGGAAAGATGAATGGGTGCTTAGAAGAATAGACGGAAGATGAGAGTTTGTAGCAAAGTTTATCTGGGTGCCAACTTCTCATTCCTCCTTCTGTGGTGAGGCAATCTTCCCCGATTGATGAGACTCCCAGAAAGGAGATTTGTGATAATTGAGTTCCTTTTGGAGGACCTGTCTTTAGGCAGATATGGTGTTCAAAGAAAGCCACTTCCTGCATTTGCTATTTTTCAAGTGGCTACAATTCAAAATAATTAATACGCCAATGCAGCATAGTTTGGGGTGGCATGTCCTGAGCTCCTACAGTTATATTTTGGGGTGGCATATTCTGCTACCCTTCTTTCGACACATCATTGTCATCCAAGTCCATAGTTTACATTAGGTTTCACTCTTGTATTCTATGGCAGCAATTGTCAGTCAATGTGCTGCAAGAGGCACACTCGTGTGCCACAAGAATTTTTAAAACCTGCAGGACCTGACTATCTCATGGGGGCACTGACCTCTCTTCCATTAGATTGTTAAATAAATAACAGCTAATACAATGGTAGCCATCTGGTGTGAACAAATCAACATTACACCTATTTTTTTGTCAGATTGGCAAAAATACATTTTGTTGGCATGCCACAGAATTCTAGTAATTAGTTTATGTGTGCTATGAGAAGAAAAAGGTTGAAAATCACTGTTCTGTAGGTTCGGACAAGTGTGTAACAACGTGTCCACCACTATAGTGTCCGACACAGTAGTTTCACTGCCCTAAAAATCCTCAATGAGCCACCTATTCATCTCTTTCTCCCTCCATCCTGACCCTTGGCAGCCACTGATCTTTTTAGTGCTCCCATAGTTTTGCCTTTTCCAGAAGGTCATATCATTGGAGTCACCGAGTAAGTATATAGTCCTTTCCGACTGGCTTCTTTTGCTTAGTAATAGGTATACATTGAAGATTCCTCCATGTTTTTTCATAGGTTGGTAGCTCATTTCTTTTTAGCGCTGAAAAGGTTGCCTTGTCTGGATGGAGTACACTTTACCTGTTCACATCTCAATTACATGTAAGTTTTGGCCATTATGAATAAAGCTCCTATAAATATTTGTGTGTAGTTTTATGTGGACATAAGTTTCCCACTCCCTTAGGTGAACACCAAGGAGTGTGCGTGCTGGGCCCAACGATAAGAGCGTGTTTAGTTTTGCAAGAAACTGCCAAACTGTCTTCCACAGCATTGCATTCCTACCAGCCAGGTATAAGAGCACCTGTTCCACATGCTCTAATTAAAAACACTTTATTGCTTAAAAAAAAAAAAAAAAAAAAAAACGCTAACATCATCTGTGTCCTCAGTAGGTCTTAATCTTTTTGCTGGTGGATGTCTTGTCTCAATGTTGCTGAAAATGCAGTATCAGTTAAGTGCAAAAAAGCGAAGTTCAATAAAACAAGGTGTGCCTGTGTTTACCAAAAAGAGAGAGAGACAGAGTACCTGAGGATGTGGCGACACGTCCTCACCAGTGTTCTGGATGTGGGCCATGCTGATAGGTGTACAGGAGTACCTGGTCGTTGTTTTAATTTGCGTTTCCCTGATGACATACGAGGTGGGCACCTTTTCATATGCTTATTTGCACATGTGTATCTTCTTTGGCGAGGTATATTTTGGATAATATTCCTTTATCAGATATATTTTTTGCAAATAATTTCTCCCAACATCTGGCATATCTTCTCATTCTCTTGATGGTATCTTTCACAGAGCAGAAATGTTTAACTTTAATGAAGTTTAGCTTATCAGTTCTTTCTTTCATGTATGACACCCTTGGTGTTATATCTAAAGAGTCATTGCCAAACCCAAGTTTATCTAGTTTTTCCTCCTGTGTTATTTTCTAGGAGTTTAACAGTTTTGTGTTTCACATTTAGGTCTGTGATCCATTTTGAATTCATTTTTGCGAAGGGTGTAAAAATCTGTGTCTAGATTCTTTTTTTGTTGTTTTTTGTGGATTCGCAGTTGTTCCAGCACCATTTGTGGAAAGACTATCTTTGCTTACTGCATTGCCTTGGCTCCTTTGTCAGGGATCAGTTGATTGGCTTCACGTGGGTCTATTTCTGGGCTCTCCGTTCTGTTCTGTTGACTTACTTGTCTTCTCTTTTACCGATACCACACTGTCTTCGTTATTGTAACTTTATAGAAAGTCTTGAAGTTGGGTAGTGTCAGTCCTCCAATTTAGTTCTACTTTTTAAAGAAATATATTTTATTTATATATTTTTTTACCCTAGCCCAAGAGCATGCTTATTGATTTTAGAGAGAGGGAAAGGGAGGAAGAGAGAGAGGGAGAGAAACATTGATCAGTTGCTTCTTGTATGCACCCTAATTGGGGACCAAACCCACAACCCAGGCATGTACCCTGACCAGGAATCAAACCCACGAACTTCCAGTTTACAAGACAACACTCCAGCCAACTGAGCAACTGAGCCACACTGGCCACGGCTTGTTCTACTTCTTTACTGTTGAGCTGGCTATTCTGGGCCTTTGGGTCCTCAGTTATTAAAAGTCTAAAGGTGGGGTCCTGAGATCAAAAAGTTTGAGAACTGCTATTGTAGCGAATGATGGACAGACACATATGTGAGTTCGCTAAATTCCTATGCTAGGAAAGAGGTAGAGTGTAGCAGAGGGAAAGCCGAACTGAGTTTTGTACATCCTACTGCCTTGTTCTGAGGGCCGAGCCATCCTATTGCTTTAGGGTACAACTCTGGGTCCAAATTTAGATGTTGTATGACGCAGACACGATCCTGGTCTCAGGAGAGAATCCCAGAGAAGCTCAGGACATGAGTTGTCAACCTCCCTTGGGCCCAGAGAACACAGGGCATGTTAGGGCCTTTTGGAATTGGTCTCGCACTTCCCTGAGAAAAACGTGGGTCTTGGTTGTTAGGACTATGCATGTAACTCAAGTGCTGTGCTTGTTGATCTTCATAACTAAAATGTTTAACTCTCAAGAGTAAGCGGTGTTAAAAAGGGGAACAATCACATCTTGTACTGATCACCTACCACCCTTGAAGTGCTGCAGGAAACACATGCAAAGAAAAGGTGGAGCTTAGTCTCAAACCCCAGGACAAAAGAATGAATATATATAGATAGATATAGATATAGATGGATATATAGATATAGAGATATGTATCTCCCCAGTCTGCTAGACTTTTCCAGAGAGAAAGCTTTATTTGCTGTTAAGAGGCCAGCTTATTTGCTTCCTCTGCTTCCTTCACCCAGGCCATGCCCCAGCCTCAGACCACTCCAGCAATGAGAGGGCCAGCAGCTGACTTGAGCTGAGCTGAGGATTGAATGGGGCCAGTTGACCTCATCAGCTGCAACAGAATCATGAGGGATCCCAAGAGCAAGCCAGAGCAAGCAAGCAAGCCTGAGGCCAAGCTTTCCTGTCCCCAAGCCATGGGGAAGTCCATCACCCTCGGGGACCACCCCAGATGGCTTCCCATCTGCGAGCCATTTGTGGGACACATCCCCAGACACCGCTCCTGGCACCGTGCCAAGAGTAACAGCATCCTGCTGGGGAGTCAGGGCTTCTGTTAACCTGGGGGACGCTGGTGCGTTCAGAGGGTCCCTAAAGCTCCAGATGTCAGGCATGAGTGCTATATTATACAGGGAGGTCTAGAGTTCTCATCAGGTTTTCAAAGGCAGGAGGAAGTTCCTTCTCAAAAACAGGCTAAGAATCACTGTGTTAGAGGTCAGCAGTCATCACAGCTGCTCTGGTGAGGGTTTTCAAGAGGTCCACTTACTGACATCAATTCAACAAACAGCTGAGCTGTTCCTCATGCCCGGCTCAGTGCTGAGGGCTGGAGACCCGACAGTGAGCGAGCCCAGATGCGTCTGTGTGTCATTGAGGAAACAGATACAAATCAGACACTCCCACAGCACGTGTCTCATTTCAAATCAAGGCTTGCTGTGAAGGAAAGGAACCTGGTTTTATGACAGATTTCACAGTGGATGTTTAGTTTTTGTATGTTTGCTTCATTTTCAATAGGTAATGCATTCATGTTGAATTCAAAAGGATTGTACAGTGAAACCCCCCTCCCCCTCCCACCCAATCCCCCAGCCACTCCCTGGAGACCATGCATGTTCTCCAGCCCGGTGAGTGGGCCTCCTGCTATTAGACCAGGGGGAGAAGAACAAGCCCACCCGAGAACAGGAAGTTTGGAATAAAATCTGAAGCATGAATATGAGTTAACTAAGTGAAGGGGACTGGAAAGGGTTAGGGGAAGCACTCGGGACAGAGGCAACAGCCTGTGCCAAGGCCCCACAGCAGGAAGAACCAAAAGCCTGCGGCTGGGAGGCAGTCAGCAAGGGAGGGAGGAGTCCCGGATGCTGTTGGGTAGGGAGGATGCGCTCCTGTCACCTGCTCAGCGTTCTGACTTCTCCCCTAGGAGCCCCAGGAAACCACTGAAAGAGGACGGGAAATAACCATCCATCACACTTGCATTTTGAAAATATCACCCTGGCAGTTGTATGGACAAGGGAGCGGAGGAGAAAGCAGTTAATGGGTTCTTGTTTAGTTCAAGTGAGAACGGATGTGGGTGGGCAGTGGTGCTTTCTCTGTGTACAGCAGGTCCTCGAATGGCTTCTATATAACGCTGCTTCGTTGAAACGTCGACGAGGTGCCCCAAGAACTTAAACTCTTGTTCATATCAATTGGAAATGTATTGGTGTGCATGGTTCTTGCTATTGAAAAATGTTAACAAAACATTTGCTTCACTGCCCTCACCTGAGTGGAACAATAGTTTAACACATAACGACAGTTTGCTTAGAATGTGGTTAACACCTGGCTGGATTTTGTCCAAGCATGTGGCCAAACTGACAGAATAATGTAGCACCCTGTAAAAAGGTTGACAGACAAAGGTTGAAGTCTCCTAGAGCCTTGCTAGAAGACATCAGGTCCAGCCTCCCGCCTGAGCACCCCAGATGTCCCCCCTCCGCGGGGGCCCTCCAGCCGCAGGAGGTCGCCACTGTCGTCACAGGGGTCACTCTGGGTCACATAGAGTGACCCTGTGAGTGATGTTCAATAACGAAAACTCCCGCTGCTTGTAGTTGTTTGGGCACGTGGGCACTTAATTTTCCTTCTGATCTCCTGCCTGCCTCCTCCCCTAGAATGGCTTACTCTGAGGAGCAAGGCGGCGCCCCCTGTGGTTTCATCCGCCAGAATTCCGGCAACTCCATTTCCTTGGACTTCGAGCCCGACACGGAGTACCAGTTCGTGGAGCCATTAGAAGAGCGATACAGATGTGCCTTCTGTCACTCCGTGCTTCACAACCCCCACCAGACGGGCTGCGGACACCGCTTCTGCCAGCACTGCATCCTGTCCCTGAGGTGAGTGGGCAGGTCAGCTCTGGCCGCAGCGGGCCAGAACCAGGCGGCCGAGTCCTGGGATCTAAATGTCATCTCTGGCCACTCAACTGTAATCTCGGTTTTGGAATCGCACATAGGAGGAGGACTCCCCCAGGGCCCTTCTCTGAGACCCTGAGGATCAATCTTCATGTTTTGCCACCCACTTACTGATTTTCACCTTTTGCTCAAATTCAGACCACACCCGTTTTGCATGCCGGGGCAGACCTAGGAGCAGTCTGTGTGGGGAAGGTCCCATGTCTCCCAGGGGTCTTTGCTGCAGTGCCCCGGACTTTTCCTTGCCGTCAGGCAGAGGTGGTGTTGCATCCAGGAGGACCCTCGCTGCCACGTGTGCTGTTCACTCCAGAGCGGCTGTAAAACCTGGGTCCTGCCGTGCTGAGGGAGGAGACCAGGAGAGACAGAAAAGCAAGCACTTGGGGCTCATCTAGGGCCAGTAACAAGTCGTATCCTGCCAAGCTTAGAAAGGAGGTTAGCACAGGACATTCCCATTCGTTCATGGGTTCGTTCATTCAGTACCTCTGCGCTCCGGGCACCTTGGTAAATTAAGCTCTGCTGTCCAGAGTTGAAGAGCTAGAGGTCCATTGTGGAACAGGACCCAGTCTCTGCCTTCTAGAACGTTCCTGTCTAGTGGAGCAGGCAGGTTGTGGTACAGTGTCATAAGCAAAGGGCTGCCGCGGGAGCACAGGCAGAGGGCATTTAACTCTGTCTGGGGGACCGCTACTTGACTTGTGTCCTGGCTGATGAATGGGAGTTTTTCAGGCAGACTGGAGAGGTGCTGAAACTGGGGCGTGGGGGGGACCTTCTGGGAAGAGGACATGGCATGAGTAAAGACAGGGCCTGGCCTGCTCAGGGAGGACTTCGGGGGCCGAGCATGGCTGGGATGCTGGGGCTGCTCTCGGAAGAGCCGTGGAGGTCAACTCTTAATTCTGGCTCTATTTTTATTTTTCTCTCCAGAGAA
Source organism: Anoura caudifer (assembly GCA_004027475.1). NCBI lineage: Eukaryota > Metazoa > Chordata > Mammalia > Chiroptera > Phyllostomidae > Anoura > Anoura caudifer. The sequence goes on from PVKU01003112.1 coordinate 21,893, forward strand.
TTAAGTGCAGTGCCGCTCTGCCCTGTAGATAAGGAGGTTATCAAATCTCAGGAGGTAAGAAAATCACTGCTTTGGTTTAGCAGCTCTCTAGGTGGTAGAGAAGCCAGTGTCCTGACTGGACATCAGGGTTGGAGCAGGAGCATGGCCAGGGGTGGACCTTCTGTGGAGTCCGCGTTCCTCTGCTGAGGGGTCAGCTCAGACCCCACTCCTGCCGCTGTTGAGAGAGGCTTGTTTGGGTCTTTATCGGCTCCTCAAGTTTCTCGTCCTCCTTCTTCCTTACCCCCGTCCTGTACTGCAATTGACTCACTTGGAGAAATGAAACATCCTGTTTCCTGGAATTCATTTTCTCATCGGATTAATCTTCCAGACTTCCTTTTGTTATTATTATGTCTAATAATAGCCTATTGAGATATAATTCATGTCATTAAATGTACTTTCAAAGTGTACATGTTTCTTGGGTATATACCTAGGGGTGGGATTACTGGGTCATGTGGTAACTCTGCATTTAACATTCTCAGGACCTGCCAGACTGTTTTCCAAAACAGCCGCACCATTTCATATTCCCACCAGCGATGTATGGGGGTTCTCACTTCTCCTAATCCTTGCCAGAATTTGTTATTGTCCACCTTTTTGATGATAGCCTTCCTCGTGGGTATGAAGAGGTATCTTGTGGTTTTGATTTACATTACTCTAATGATTATTGATGCTGAGCATCTTTCATGTGCTTGGCCATTTGTCTGTATTCTTTGTGAAAAATGCCTATTCAATTCTCTTGCTCATTTTTTCAGTGGATTATTTGTCTCTTATTGTTGAGTTCTACAAGTTCTTTATATATTCTGTATACAAGTCTCTTAACAGACATATGATTCCACAAATATTTCTCTCCATTTTGTGGGTTATCTTTCCACTTTCTCAATGATTTCCTCTGAAGCACAGAAGTCTTTCATTTTGATGAAGTCTTCCTTAGATTTTGTATCTTTGGTCACTTGTTCTCTTAGTGTTGTAGCCAAGAAACCCTTATCTAAGCCGTGGACATGAAGATTTTCTCCATTTGAACATCCTTTTAAGCTGTTTTCTTCCTTTAACATTCTGTCATAGGACATCCTAGCATCACCTCCCCGGGACACTCTCCGAACACCTGTCTGATACACACACTCCTTCTCTGCGCTCCTGTGATGCATTCTGAGATGCGCTGGCAGAGGACGATGCTGTCCTTGTGTCTGCCTCACCCACGAGGCCAGGAGTTGGCAGATTGCAGTCTGGGGTTTGTTGGGACAAATCTGCCTGCCCCTGTTTTTGTATGGCATGCGAGCTAAGAATGGTTTTTATATTTTTAAATCATTGGAAACAAGGAAAAGAAGGGCACACAGAAACTCTGTACTATTTTTGCAAGTTCTTAGGAATCTTAAACTATTTCAAAATAAATTTTTTTAATTAAACTAAGACTAATATTTTGCAACATGTGGAAATTATATTTCAGTGTTCAAAAATAGCATGGTATTGGAACATGGCCACGCCCATTCATTTAAGTATCGTGTACAGCAGGGTTGAATACTTGCAACAGAGACCATTGCAATGTGGCCTGCAAGCTAAAGACATTTACTGTCTGACCCTTTATGGGGAGAGTTTGCCAACCCTTGATTCATGCTGACATGGCAAGTCAGCACAGCTTCAGTGACACTGCCTGATACAAATCTTTCCGCTGGGACAGAAACCTAAATGCATCACCCTTAGCCACAGCCCCACTTCTTGACCATTGATCATATGGGGTCAAGTTCACCATGAGATTCTCCTGGCTGCAGCTGACTGCTCTGGACATTAAATTACCTGGCTTGTATGTTTAGTGACCTGTCAAAAGTATGTTTCTGAGACAGTTCTTTCTTTTATGGTGGTGAATCTGGTATTTCCCTCTCAACCACTATCTGGAGGTTTTCACCCCACTTCTGAGATGTACCTGAAGACCAAATTAATAGTATCTTTAATCCTATTGCTCTAAAGCTGTGGTGTGAGACCTATCATGTTTATCTTTCAGGTGTTTAAAGATAATTGCTGCAAAAGAGAAGTCCTCAATTTATATGTGTATTGCAAAAATGCTCCTGGATGTAATGCCAAGATTATTCTGGGACGATTCCAGGTTGGTATTACTCACGAACAATGTTTGCCTTTGCCAGTTTCCAGTGACGGTCATTGAACAGTTTTTTGTTGACAGTGACTGGGCTAAGCAAGCGTGGGAGGTCACTGGGTTGCCCTCAGAGAATCCCTGTCTAGAATTCCTGCAGCACAGCATACCAAGGGCTGAGGCGTGAGTGCAGAGGTTTGCTCTGTCTGGAAGGCATGGAGGACATGCTACCTGTGCTAGACCTTGAATTGCGGGTTACGGGCATTGATCCAAAAGTGAAGATGTGAGACATCCTGGGCCAAAGGAATGCTTTAGCAAGGACATGTCGTTTGGGGAGAACTGTGGAGGGTTTGGGGTCCCTCGAGTTGGAGCCAAGGTATGACTGCCTGAAAGCATTTGCAGATACTGGAAGGGGACGTTGTTTCCCAGCAGCTGTGGGCCCCTGGACTCTTATTAGAATTTGTGATCTAAGGCAGATAACAGACCAGAACAGAGAGAGGATGGAGTTTAAAGGTGAAGCAGTGTTAGGAGATCCAAACAAGCAAAGTATGGGGAAGTGAAGGGAGTCAGCTTTCTCTCAGATGGGACTGTCCCACCTGGCTCTTCCATCCAGCAGGGGAAGCTTGCGACATTCACGGCCGGAACTGTGGCTGTGCCACGGCAGGCCCCTATCAGGCTTGATCACACTAACGAATGAATAAGACTCAGGCATGTCAAGCTTTCAGGGAATTGCTTGGAGGCTGGTAAGACTTTCCGCTCCCACCCACATATTTGGGAACAAATTTCAGGTGATTCAGTCTTTTCTCCATCCCGCCGCCAAACCCCCCAGGCACTGAGCTTATAAATGTGTAAATGATTTCCTTGTTAACCCAGGGAGTTCTTTTGGAGGTACATGTGCTTTGCTGTGTTTTCCTGTAGCAGCCCCTGGCCATCTGTTCCCA